>APFE030513801.1:0-43614 GCA_000404065.3 Pinus taeda
TTATTTTAGTATAATTATATGATGGAGATGTGTGATTATGTCCATGTTCAGCTTGGAGCTGACACATGTCTCATTTAAAATAAAAATAAAATATTATATAAAATGAAAACCAATATTGGCTATAATAATAAAAAAATATCAATAATCTCAACTTTACTATGGTTACTTATTGTGTGCATTTTCCAACCCAGTATGAGGGAGATGTGTGATTATGTCCATGTTCAATTTAAAGTTGACACATCTCCGATTTCAAATAAAAATAAAATATTATCTAAATAGGAAAGCAATATTGACTATGATTAAAAAAAATCAATAATCTCAACCTTAGTGTGTTCACAAAATATTATCTAAATAGGAAAGCAATATTGACTCTGATTTAAAAAAAATCAATAATCTCAACCTTAGTGTGTTCACTTAATTTGTTGTTGATGTTACAATACAATGTGATTAAAATCTAATTGAATTTTCCTTATGACATAATATAATTTCATAAGAAATTTAAAAAGAGATAAAGCAATTAAAAGAAAAAAAAAGGTGGAGTAGGATATTTAAACATTATACTCTTAAAAAATATTTAAGATAAGTACTTGAAGATATATATTAACTACTTTTTGTTGATATCAACATGTCAATATATTCTATATATATAAAAAGAAAATGTAAAAAAAAAACATATTTTTATATTATATAAGAAAATATTCAATTCTTAATATAAACTTAACATGGTATTTATAAATATTCATAATAACAATAAAACTCATTTTGAGTCATAAATAAAATGTTTTAATACAAAGAAATTAGGTAATAAAAATTTCAAGATATTTACTTTACATAACGTTCAAAAATACAATTTAAAAAATGAAAAAATACATAGAGAGAGAGAGAGAGTAAGAGAGAATTATTACAAATTCTTTGAAATCTATTAAGGGATGAGAGGGATGCAACCCTTTTTTTCAAATCTTGCACTCTAAAAGAGTTTTGCACTTGAAGACATTTCATCCCTTTTGGGACATGCTAGATCCTTGCTTAAGATGGTTCTATATTGGTTATTAATTATAGCCTTTAGGGTTAGCTCAATTAGTTGACTACACATTGTTAAAGGAATTTCTTCTTAAGAGGTCATAACATCAATTCTCCTAACACCCTAGGGCCTAGGCTATATGGTTGAGTTGATATAAAAAATATAATAGTTATTAATATTACTCTAATAACAATGTTGTAAAATTCTTTAATTTTTTAGTGTAATTCATTTGGTAAAACATGTAAACATTTTAAGTAAAGTTTTATGAGATCTTGATTAAAAATAATAATATTATCATTAAAAAAGAAAAAGGAAAAAAAAAATAGAAGCTAAAATCTTTTGAAGGAAGAAAAATTATTTTTGGCTTTAAAATTCTATAATCATTTATCTTAGAAATTGTAAAAATAATAACACTATTGTGAAAATAAGAAACATTAATATAATATAAATTATTTAATATTAAATATTTAACAATAAATATTTAAATATTATCAATAATAATAATATAAATTTAACTAAATAATTCATTCAGTTTATTTAATTTAAATTATAAATTTACATATAAATAAAATTGAACAAATTTTTTTAACTAAATAATTTATAATAAAAAATTATATAAATATTTTTTAATTAAACAAAATATTATTGAATAAAAAATAACACAACTTATTATTTTAATAAAATAACATCAGAGATTTACATAAATAACAATAAATACATATTTTTATGCCAATTGTTTTCTCTTGTTCTTATCTATGTTGTTCTGTTTGTACATGAAGTTCAATAAATGTAGTAGAATGATACCATCTTTCTCGTCACCATGCACCATTAACTTCAGGATTTCTTGTTTTCTAGAATTCTTCTCTGTGTTGTTATGTTGGTGAGAACTAGGAAATTTTGAAATGATACCATTGACCATCCATGATATAATCTTTTTATAAATTAAAATAAAAGTAATTGATTTACCCCAAAGAGAAAAATAAAATTAACAAACTTAAACCATATCAAAATAATAATATATTCAATTTAAAATAAGTTTAATGGCAATATTTTATTTATTTATAAATATAAATATATGTAAATGAGGTTACAATAAAATTTACTTATAATAATTAAATTAATTTATAGTTTATTGATTTTAAAGGTTTGAAAATTAAATACAAATTAAATTATGGCACAAGTGGAACTCATGGATAATCATATCATATAATAAATTTGAGTTTGGATTATATATTTAAAATAATATAATAAAATAAAACTTAAACCACCAGTATGATTTAAGAAATAGGTGTGGTGGGAGGAAGTTTTGTTATTCTAAATTTTCTGTATTATAATTAAATTATTACACTATTTGCTGCAAATTAATCCAACCGTGAAATGATTACCAGAATGTAATGATTGATTACAAGAACGGCATCCAAGGGTTGTCACAGACAACCCTTCAATACAAAGATATGTGTTTTATTGTCATTTGATTTCAATCCAACAATGGTGCAACGCTGTAACTGAAATGGTACGTGGACAGATGATGCGGAGTTTCAAAATCACAACATAGTCACATTTATCATGTATTCTATGGAAACAATTGATAGAGGGGAGGCCTTTTCTATCTACAGTCATCGGGCACTCGATCTGAGCTGTAGATTATGTCAATTATATTCGACTCCTTCTGACGTTCAGCCGGTATTTTCTGACGGTGATCTTCTGATTCGAGCTTGGCTTTCACTTTCACTGCACACTGCGAACACTGCACTGCGTGTCCAGTTGACCACTGCTAACGTTGCTTCTAATAATTCAAAGCTTTGTGAGGGATAATTAACATCCATTTGCATTTTCCTATTTTGTTGAATATTTTATATTACAGTATTGCTTTTGTTGCCATGGTAGAATGAGCGAAATGGTAGTTGAATTCCTTAGGGCAACTTCTATGCAGTGATAAACTGACTATAATAAAAATTAAAATATCAATAATCTTAACTTTACTAGGTTCATTTGATTACAATACAATGTGGTTAAAATATATTTCAGTTTTATTTGCCTATGACATAATATAATATATAATTTTATAGCAATTTTAAAAAGAAATAAAGTAACTAAAAGAAAAGAAAAAAAGGTGAGTAAGATATTTAAACATTATACTCTTCAAAAATATTTAAATAAATCACTTGAAAATATATGTTAATTACTTTTTGCTAATATCATTTGAAATATATCCATATATATAAAAGAAAATTAAAAAAAAATATTTTAATATTATATAAAAAAATATTCATTTTAATATAAAACTAACATGCTATTTATAAATATTCATAATAATAATAAAATTCATTTTGAGTGATAAATAAAATGTTTTATTAAGAAAAATCATGTAATAACAATTTCAAGATATTTACTCTACATAACATTCAAAAACACAATTTAAACAATGAAAAATTACATAGAGAGAGAGAGAGTAAGAGAGAATTATTACAAAATCTTTGGAATCTCTCAAGGGATGAGAAGGATGCAATTTTTTTTTTTAGTATTACAAAATCTTTGGAATTTGTAAAGGGATGAGAGGGATGCAATTTTTATTTTTTTTTAGTTTTTCCCTCTAAGAGATGTTTGCACATGAAGACATTTCATCCCTCTTGGGACATGCTAGATCCTTGCTTAAGTGGATCTATACTCGTTATTACTTATAGCCTTGAGGGTTAGCTCAATTGGTTGAGTCCACATTATTAAAGAACATTTCTTCTTAAGAGGTCATAACTTCAATTCTCTTTGCCTAGGCTATATGGTTGAGTTGGTAGAAATGATCTTGAACATATAAAAAAATAGAATAGCTATTAATATTATTTTAATAACAATGTTATATTTTTTTTTAATTTTAGTGTAATTAGTTTGGTAAAACATGTAAACATTTTAAATAAAACCTTATGAGGTCTTGATTAAAAAAAATGTTATTCGTTCTTTCATTAAAAAAGAAAAAGAAAAAAAAAAACTAAAATGTTTTGAAGAAAGAAAACTCTATTATCATTTATCTTAAAAACTGTAGAAATAATAATACTATTGTAAAAAAAGAAACAATAATATAATACAAATTATTTATATTAAAATATTTAACCTAAATATAACAATTATATCAAATAATATAATGAAATAATTTATAAAATACTTTATTTTTTTTATTTTATTTAAAATTCGAAATTAAATATAAATAAAATTAAACAATTTTTTAACTAAATATTATTAAAAAAATTTATATTAATATATTTTTATTTTAAAAAAAAATATTATTGGAATAAAAATAACGCAACTTATTACATTATTAAATAACATGAGAGATACATATAAATTAAATACATAATTTTATGCCCATTATCTTTTATTTCAAACTTTTCCCTAATGGGGTGGGAAACAACCAAGGGGACCATTAATTTCTCATCACTATCGGCCATTGATTTCAGGTTTTCTTGTTTTCCTGGTTATTCTCTATGTTTTTCTATTTGTACTTGAAGGTCAATAAATGTAGTACAAGTGAGAAATCAGAAATTTTGAAATGGTATCATCGAAGATATAATTTTTTTATAAATTTATAAATTAGCAATTGCCCTAAAAAGTGCAAAGAGAGGCCGATAAAATTGTTAAATTGGAATTGTTGAATTAGAAAAAATGTAGTTTCCTTTGAAATAATAATTATTATATTAGATTTAGATGGTTTACATTTACATATACTCTTTGATATGGATATCATTTACATAGATCTTATTTTTTCAACATTATTTAATAGTAAACCAAAAAATAGTCTATGACCTATTTTTTTAATCTAAATCAACTATATTTGGAAGATCTTTGCCACAAATCAAAAAATGTTTTTTAGTGGAGTTGGGATAGTTGCGATTTGAAAAACATTTACTTCAATAGAAGTAATTAATATCATAATAATAATTTTTACAATCTAATTAAAATTAAATGTAAAAATAGAGTATTAAATAAACTCAAAATTATTAGTAATTATGTTTATAGACCTTTATATTTTTTAATAGGGCTTTCAAAATTCTAAAAAGTTATTAAGTGGATGGTAGGGATTTAAACTCCATAGAATAATTTACAATACTATTTGTAGTATGCACAAATAAGAAGTTGAGATTTACCTATAAAATAGCTATGATAACTATGTTCTTCTTCTCCTTTTCAATTAAATAGATTAATTAGAGAAAATCTCACATTAACAAGTGATGAATTTTTGGGACATGATCTTCATAAGCCATGATATTGTAACAAATCCTATTTGCAAATATGTAAAGTTGGGTGGATCTCCATAGTTAATAATAATTATTAAACATGTTTTATAAATATAATAATTATATATTTCAAAATTATTTTTAGAATTTGATTACTGATAATTCAAATTTTTTTATTTTCTTTAAAAATGTTAGTGTGTTATTTATTTTTTTTCTTATTGTTAATCTTTGGATATGTAATTATATATATATATATATTAATATATATAAATAATTAATAATAAGATATCATGAGAATTTCAGACAATAAGTTTATTACATGTTAAAATGTATGTAATATAGCGAGAATTTAATATCTTGAGAAAAAATTATGCTATAGAAATACTAATGAAAATAGGAAAATCATTTCAAAACAATTATACTCTTGTCTTTATAAAAAATTCTTATAAAAACTTATAGAGAAACATCCCTGGTTTGAATCTACTAGAATATATTCCAATATTAATAACTTAATGTTTTTCAATTCCAATATTAGTAAGATATGAAGTTAATTGTTTCCAATTCTAATAGAAAGTCATGATGATGAATTAGCTTTCCAGCATAAAAATTGAATATGAAATTTTTTCATAAAAATTAAAACCAAGGAAACTATTGACATTAAAAAGAAAAATCACAAGATTGTAAATGCAAATTAACTCCACTTTATTTCATATATATATATATATATCTGTGTGTGTGTGTGTGTGTGTGTGTGTCAAAAGATAGTGCACATAAACAAAATCTATATGTGTGTTTGTGTCAAAATATAGTGAACATAAACAAAATCTCCAATCTCCAATGTTATTGATTTTGATATTAATTAAAATAAACAAGGCACTTTCATTAATAGAAACTAAATATTGTGTTTAATTTAACTATGGTTTTAATCGTAACATCATTTCTAATCACAAAATCCTAAAAACCACGACTTTCGATTAAACTTTGATGACCATTGCTTCTCATGAAACTTTAATTATAATATCACTAAGCTTAATTAAAGCATTTTCAATACATAAACAAAATGGTAACAAACTTAATTATTTCATTTTCAATCACATAGAAGAATTATTAAAAATCCCAAGGTTTTGATTAAGCATCGATCTTGATTCGAATGAGGTCAATTAAGACATTTCCAACCATTGAATCTTACAAACACCTACTTGTGTTTAAGTTTTGATTATTATGGCATTTTTAATCACAAAAATGAAATCTTATTTTTTTATCTTATTCTTTTGTTGCCAAATTTTTGTTTACATGTCAATACATTTGACACCTCTCCTTACAAATACCAGGTGCCAAATTTGCAAACGATATGCATATCCTATGTGTTATGTGGAGATCACAATGAATCTAATAAAAATCGACTTCATTGTGTGATATATATTTTGAGAACCATAAATTTAGCATTCCAAAAGTGTTCAGTTAGTGAAGATTTAGTTGTCGCATGTTGAAGACTCTAGATGCTCACTTGAAAATTTCTCTTAGTATCACTATCTTTCTGTTGTTCATATTTTCTAAGTTAGTGCACTTCCAAATCGTCATATTTAAATGATGAAGATTTTAGAGTATTTTTCATTGCTTCATCCCTACACACATAGGAGCACATTTCTTCCAACATGAAAATGGGTTGTACAACCCAAGTCTGACTCAAATCCGAGTTTTGGAAGAATATATTTTGGTCAGGAGAGTGATTCTGAGATGTGAGGGAAGGACAAGGAAAAAGTTTCAGAAAATTATTTGTAAAAAGAAGGTTATTAATGATTTTGTGACATCATGATGTCATCGTCATCACACTATTCTAAAACATCATCACACTATTTTAAAACATCTTCAATTTAAAGATTTATCATGTGGCGCTTAAGTGTTACTCAAAAATAAGAAAAACATACAAATTACTTTAAACATGTTTTATGTTTTTAATGTTCTCACAATAAAATAATAAGATTGAAAAATGTATATAAAATTTACCACAATCAATAAGTTCAAAACAAATAAATTGGAAATACAAATTATATTATTTGAAAAACATTATTTAACAAAACTTTACATCCACATTCAAGTAAAATACAAATCCAACCCCATTAAAAAAACAAAAACTTAACCCAAAATAAAAACCTAAACCTTTAATAAACCACAAATAGAATATAAACCACTCACAAAAAAAAAAAACATTCTTAGAAAAAATGTTAACATGCATGTTACTTAAAAAATCAAAATCCATGTTTCATAACACAACTAATATTCATATAACGGTTGAGTAACAAGATCTAAAATAAACAATAGTAATTGATGTAAACCAACTTTATCCTTGATTATTTATAATATTTATAAGTGATAAAATATAAAATAATTAAAATGGTTACCAATAGAATTTATATTATACAAAAAAAAATAATGTAAATGGTTAACTTCAACATTTTTAAAATGTACCAATAATTAATCTTTTGAAATTTATTTTATATTTTAAAAAAAATTGGTCTAAACTTATCACAATGGAAGAGATCATAAAAAGACTCATAGAAATAAAAATGAGAAGTGAAAATATAATGTAGACGAAATGAAAAGGAAAGTTGGTTGTACATGCAATTCCTACATTCGTATGAATTTACTTTTCACTATCATAACAACTTACAACTGCATTGGCTCCCAGCTCAATCTTGTAGTATTATCCAAGACATTTCCAACAATCGTAGACTCACCTCCTCTCCAGTGTTTCTGAAAATGCTCAATGTTTTTGAAATGCCCAAGAGTCTCGCCCTAATAGGGAGAGTGGGCATGGGAGACAGGGAGGGAGAGAGGGAGAGGGAGAGGAAGTGCGAGGGAGAGAGAGTGTGTGATAGAGAAAAAGGGGAGGGATGGAGAGGGAGAGGATGAGAAATGGAGTGAGGGGTGTAGAGAGGTTGTGAGGGAGAAGCATAGGGAGTGAGGGAGGGAGAGGGATTAAGAAGATGGACAAGGACAGGGACAGGGAGAGAGGGATATAGAGAGAGGACGAGAGGTAAGGGGAGAGAGGGGTAGGGAGGGATTGAAAGAGAGAGAAGGAGAGGGAGAGAGGGGATAGGGTGAGAGATGGGAAAATGTGGCAATGTTGGGGGAAAAGGTATAAGGAAGCAAGGGAGAGAAAGGTAACAATAGAGAGAGAGAAGGAATGAGAGAGGGTGTGAGGGAGGTGCAAATGAAGTGAGGAGGGGATAGTGAGGAGAGGTAGAGGGAGTGAGGGAGTGGAAGGAAGGAGTGAGGCAATGAAACTTATGGTAGGGGCATGAGGGAATGAGGAATAAGAAGGGAGTAGCAGAGGGAGAGAAAGGGATAAGAAAAGTGGATTTGAAGAGTGGGAGAGGGAGAGGGAGAGGAAGTGAGGGGGAGAGGGAGAGGGTGCGATAGAGGGGGGGGGAGAGAGGGAGTGAAGGAGGTGGAGAGGCTGAGGGAGAAGTAGAGGGAGTAAGGGAGGGAGAGGGAGTAAGGAGAGGGGGAAGGAGAGGGATAGAGAGAGGGTGCAAGAGAGAGAGGGGGAGAGGGAGAGGGAGTGAAAGAGAGAGTATAGGGGGAGAGGGGGATAGAGTGAGATAGGGGAAAAGGGGTTGTTGTTGGGGGAAAGGGCATAATAAAGTGTGGGAGAGAAAGCAATGAAGGGAGAGAAATTTAAGTGTTTTCATCTCCATGAGCTGGGCCATTTTGCGACAAATTGTCCACTCAAGAAGTCCAAGAAGGCTTTGGCCTCTCAATTCGAATTGGATTTTTCCCTTACTGAATTCATGGTATCGTCAATTATGGGAAATATATGGTACTTAGACAGTGGAGCTTCATTCCACATGATTGCCGATAAAGAGTTATTTAGTGACTTGGAGGAGAAAGATCTCGAGATGCATATCAAGGTGGGTGACGACAGGAAGTATAGTGTTACTAGATTTGGCATGATTACTTTTCAGAAGGAGCAAGGGGTTCCACTCACCTTGATAAATGTTATGTATGTATCTAGGCTGAAGAATAACTTTGTATCCGTTTCCATGCTTGATGATAAAGGCTATGATGTGATCTTCTTGAAATGAAAGGTGTTCCTTCTACACATAGCCACGGGTCAAGTAAAGAAGATAGGGATTTGAGTGAAGAAACTCTATAAGAAGGGGGTAGAGGAGTGTGTTACTTTGATCACAAAAGCAGAAAGGGTGCAAAGCCAAGACATAGGCGAGTTGTGGCACAGGTGATTGGGCCACTTGTACCATGAGACTTTGAAGGTATTGTAGTAAATCTTTACCTATCTTCCCAAAGGTATGCCTGTGCAAGTTGATACATGCAAGGGGTGTACTTTGGGGAAATACACCAAGTCTGCCTTCCATGAAAGAGACAATTGATGCAGAGGCCATTGTAGAGTGGGTCCATTCAAATGTGTGTGGAGCATTCTCGACAACATCCATGACCAAAAATAGGTATTATGTTAGATTTGTTGATGAATTTTCTTCAAAAATGGTCAATATTTTTCATGCAGAAAAAGGATCAAAACGTCACAAAGTTTTCTGAGTTTAAAGAATTTGTGGAGAAAGAGTCAGGCAAGAAGGTTAAAACACTATGGAGTGATAATGGTGGTGAGTATGTCTCAAATTAGTTTAAGAACTTATTTGGAGCGGAAGGGATTAAATGGAAGTTGACATCACCCCATAACCATCAGCGAAATGGGGTGGATGAGAGGAAGGAAATAAGCATAGTAGGGGCAGCAAGGCAAATGTTGCATGATTAGGGCCTACCACTACACTTGTGGATTGATGCATGCAACACAAAAATTTATTTTCAGAACCGTAGCCCACATTAGATACCTGGGATGATGACACCAGAGGACGCTTATTCTAGGAAGAGGCTAGATGTTGGTCACACTCACCTTTATGAATGTTATGTATGTGTCTCAGCTGACGAAGAACTTGGTATCCACTACCATGATTTAGGATAAATGTTATTATGTCATCTTCTCAAAAGGAAAGGCATTCCTTTGACACATAGCCATAGGTTAAGTAAAGAAGATAAGGATTCGAGTGAAGAATCTTTATAACCAGGAGGTAGAGGAGTGTGTTGCTTTGAGCATAAAAGCGGAAAGGGTGCAAAGATAAGATGATGGAAAATTGTGGCACAAGTGATTGGGCCACTTGTATCATGGGGCTTTGAAGGTATTGCAATATATCTCTATCGGTCTTCTCAAAGGTACGCTTAAGCAATTTGATACATGGAAGGGGTGTACTTTGGGAAAATACACCAAGTCTTCCTTTCACAACAGAGACATTCGATGTAGAGGCTATTTTAGAGTGAGTAGATTCAGATGTGTGTGGAGCATTCTCGACAACATCCGTGACCAAACACATGTATTATGTTAGATTTGTTCATGAATTTTGATGACATCCCATAACCCACAGGAGAATCGGGTGGCTAAAAGGAAGAACAAAGCATAGTAGGGGAAGGAAGGGTGATGCTGCATGATTAGGGCCTACCACTACATGGTTTATGTTCAAAACCATATCCCACATCAAATACTTGGGATGAAGACACCAGAGGAGGCTTATTCTAGTAAGAGGCCGGATGTTGATCACTTCAACATTTTTGGGTCATCGGTATAAATCAGATTTATGTGTAAACCTTTTATAATTAAAATATATCATAAAATTGTAATTGGCACAAGAACCATTATATATATATATATATATATAATATATAGTATATATAATATATATATATATATATTATAATATATATATATCTGGTGTGTGTGTGTGTGTGTGTGGTGTGTTATAAGGCCACACCACCCAACGAAAGAATTTAACCATAATGAATGTGATATCGGGTCGAGCCATGCAATCGCAATCATTGTTTATCAACATATATGTATAAAGGCGGACTTCCCGGACTTTAACATATGATATATATACATTCCGGTCTCGCCCTTATTGCATATTGTGATCGGTAGGGTCATATGCGTATATATTGATTTCATATTATTTTTGACCCGTAATTTTTGTAAAATACACCATATAAATTTTCAGGTCTAGAACCCAATCGCTAATCATGATCAACATTTATCTGTGGTGTCACCATCCATAACGTGGACTCGCCAAACTTTAAAATGTAGCTTATAATATGTCGGGTCTGGTAATATTTTAGCACTAGTTTTCTTTGAAAATTCAATTTATTTCATCATTTCTTTTGCATTCTGATTTCCAATAGAGTTATGTTTTTCTATATACATATATAAATGTACACCCATATAACCCTTTGGGTCTGAACCCTACTAGAGGAGGAGTAATATATAGCAAAAAAGAAGCTAATAACTCAGGGAAGATGCTTAAACAAGCAAACTATGCAAGGATGTAAATACCGAGGGTTCCTTCATTTGGGTAGTTCTAGTCATGGTTGAAACTATTTGCAACTCCTCACAATCTTTGAACTTGCAAAACAACCAATTAAAAGACACACAATAGGATATAGGTAAAGCATTATAATGAAATCAACTTTATGACATATAAGTAGATGGTTGGTTAAACATTGAAATATTCATTTACACATAAACCAAAACAATGACATCAGATGCATGAACAAAGGTGATATCAGGAACAAGATATTATTTCTCTTATTGTAGATAACTATAATAAAAACATAGAAAGAGTTCACCTGAGTCTTCCTCTTCTGGCTCCAAGTGGAACCGTCCTACAGGTCCATCCAGTCTCGGCCTTCAAAAGGATCCTTCCATAACCAACACAAGGATATCTCCCACAAGTGAAAGGATATCAACTCTCAAGGAAAAAAGGGTTTCCTGAACTTGGGGAAGTGCTTGAAGCAGAGGGATCTTCAGACTTGATCAGGGGATAATCTCAACAGAGTAATTCTCTCTTTTCTCTCCTCCTCCCAAAGTAGCTTTTTAGTTGGGAAACAGATGTGAACAGTTGGATTACAGGCACTAATAGGTAATCAACACGTAAAACCCATGATCTCTGCCCATAGTTAAGGAAATTTAATTTTTTTAAGTGTTTTAAGACATATACGTGGGTTGGATATATACTGACGAGCATGTACACGCATTTAATATAGGACAAAGTTGCGTACAGGGAGTAAAACACTGTTTTTTATATATTTGGACCAAGTCTAGAAGGAGGGTTTGCCCTAGGCCATAAACCAAGCATCACAAATACATAAGGTGGTAGTTGGAGCTATAACACCCTTGGCCTCTCATATATCATTATTGCTTCTTCTTTTTGCTTTGTCTCTTTTCTAAAGTATTTTCAAAAGATTTTTTGAATGAAAAATAAATGCTATGTAAAGATGCATGTTACAACATCTGGCTCCACCTAGGGATGGTGATTTTTCCATAGAAGCACTAAGAATCGTAGATTAGTGCCTACACCTCGGGCATGGAGTCATATATTTCTCTGCATAAACTGAAATACTATGGTATTTGTACAATGAATTCACTCTGGTATTCACAATAAAATTATGCTTATTCTTTAGAACTGGAACTAGTGTTTCAAATGTTGTCCATTAACAGGCAGCTGTAAAGTCTCAGCGTCAAGATTTTGAAGGATGAAGGTATTATTGGATATCACTTCAGAAACTCTTAAAGAACCATACTAGAGAGGATCAAATTTCCCATGTTTACCCTTATCTTCTCTTCTGGTATCCCATCACAATACTATGTCTGCAACTTAAAAATAGATTTCCTTGGCTTTCGTGTAAAAAAAAAAATTCATCTTCGATTGATATATAATCAAATTTTCCCTTACCTTGTCCCTGTTTTCGCTAAGCTCTACTACTTTGTTCATTATTCTTACCAAAGCATTTGGCTCTTCCTTCGCCTCATGAATCATAACAGGGCTTGAGTTCTGTATACTAATTCAAAAGGTGATTTCCCTCTGGATCTCCTTGTAGTTACTCTAGCAGCCCATAAAGAAAATTTTAGCTTAGCATATCAATCTCTTTGATTTTCTGCAATGGTTTTCTTTAGGATCTTCATCAAAGTCTTGTTACTAGACTCGGCTAATCCATTTCCCTGATGATGGTAAGCTTTTGAATGAGACAAAATAACATTATACTTTTGACAAAAAGTGATGAACTTACTTGAGTCGAGGAATTGAGCTTTGTCTGTTATAATTTTAACGGGAAATCCAAATCTGCTAAAAAAAATTCCTTCCAGGAATTTCATCACTATCTAATCGTTAGCTCTGTTAGTAGGAATTGCCTCTACCCATTTGGTGAAGTAATCTGTTGGTATGAGAACCCACCTGTGTTGTTTTCCTAAGGGTGGATTGATTTCTCCAACAAATTCCAATCCCCATTGTATGAATGGCTTCTCTATGAAGACTGGAATTAAAGGTAAATGAGCTAATCTCTTCTTCCCAGCAAAAAACTGACACTTTTGACAACTTCTAACAATCTTATAGGTATCAAAAAATAAGGTAGGCCAATAAAATAAAGCGTGAAGGATCTTGTGTGCAGTTAATTTCCAACTATAATGTCCTCCAAAAACTCCCTCATGATAATCTTTGACTGTTTCAATAAATTCATCTTTTGTTAAACATAGTAACCAAATTCTAGCACGATCCTTCCAGTACAATCTACCTTCCACAATCGCATATGGATGTGCCTTAATCTTTAGTTCCCTATACTTTATTCTGTCTAAGGATTGAGGACAAGAAAGAAAGCACAAATAATAAATTATACTTTTATACCATTGTGAACATAAAAATTTATACCTGATCTTCATTCCTAGATCTTGCTCTCCTTCATTCTCTTCAGCTGCTTTTTCATCTATAGGTGCCAATAAGTTAATTCCTAACGCCTGAAAGCTTGATTCTATTAACTTTTTTTCCAATCGTTGTCCTTTTACTAACTTTGTGGGTTTTATGCCCAAATCAATTCTTGGATCTTGGCAATCCACTTTCCTCTCCTGCCTTCTACATCTCCCCTGTAATAATACGTCTTTCACTATAGGATTTGGTACAGAAGCAACGATTTGGGACCGTAGAACATAACTTCTAAAATCTTTCAAGGTTTTACTGAGGCATACACCTTCTTCTCAAGAGTATTATATTTCAGCTCAGAATCTCTAAGAATCTTACTAATGGATGCAATCGACTGCTCTCTCCCTTCATCATTCTTCTGTAGTAATATAGAAACTATCGAATTTGATGAGGCAAATGAAAAAACTTGGAAAGGCTTCTGATAATTAGGGTTGATTAAGACTGGAGATGTCTGCAATGCCTCTTTAATCCTAGAAAATTATTCTTTAGCTTCCTTGGTCCAGTGCACTTCATTCTCCGTCTTCAGCATATTAGTGATTTCTTTCAAGATTTCTGCATAATTGGATACAAATCTTCTTATGAAATTAATCTTTCCCAGAAACTTTTGAATATCCTTTTTACTTCTAGGCAATGGTATTTTATACATATCTTATACTTTGGCTAGATCTATCTTCACTACTTCTTTGGAAACAATGTCTCCCAACAATTTTCCTTCCTCCAGAGCAAAAATTGATTTCTTGGGATTTAAAGAAAGCCCAAATATTCTAGATTTATCAAAAGTACTTTTCAAATTATCTAAGTGTTATTCATCAGACTTAGAAAAATAGTAATATCATCCAAATATATTACTACAAACTTATCTCCCACAAAAGCAATGTCCATAGCCCTTTGAAACGTATCTCCTGCATTCATCAATCCGAAAGGCATTCTGGCATACATAAATGTTGCCCAGGGAGTTGTGAACGTTGTTTTCTTCTGATCCTCCTTGTCCATAGCCACCTGGTTATAACCCGAAAATCCATCTAGCATTCACATTCTAAAAGATCGTGTTACCTTTTGCAGCACATGATCCATTTTAGGCAAAGGATAATTTTCTTTCAAAGAAGCTCTATTTAGATTTCTGAAGTCAACACGCAACCTTATTTCTCCATTTTTCTTTCTCACAAGTACCAGATTAGCCACCCAATTAGAATATCTGAGTGGGACTATGATTTTAGCATCAAGAAACTTCTTGATCTCCTTTTTAGTTGATGGTAGAAGCAGAGGATTTATCTGCCTAAGATTTTATTTGTAGGGTTTAACCCCCTCCTTCAAAGGAATTTTATGCTGAATAATATTTAGATCATATGTTTTCATATCTTCATAGGACCATGCAAAGACATCAACATAATTCTTGAAAAGTTTAATATATATTTCTTGAAAATTAGGTGGAAATCCAACATATGATTTGACTAACCTGGGATTCTCTTGAGTGCCAATGTTGTGATCTTGAATATGTTCATACTGTGAGTTTTTCCTTGAGTCCACAACCACATCATTTGAATTAAAAATCCTTTCAAGAGGAACATGTCCCTTTGACAGAAAAATGTCTTTTATTTGAAAGATCTTCTGATTTTCTATTGAATCTTTAAAACCACTAGCTCTTGCAATTTATGTTGTATCTTCTTCGTCCTAATCAATTTCTGTACCCTGGAACTCCTCAACCATATTCAAAAACTCCTTAATATGTTGGTCATCTTCAAAAACTTGTGAGTTCTTAACATTATCACGAACAAAAGGTCTGTATCTCATTTCTACCTCATATCTTTATCTTGGATTAATAAGAGGTTTGAAAGTGCTAGTAGCCATAGCCAATGAATCTGCCAATCTATTTTCATCCCTTCGAATGAATTGAATGTTAAAAGCTTCAAAGAAATTTTCAATCAAATCCCGTACCTCATTTCTGTATGCTTGGAGTCTAGGATGCTTTGTTTTCCAGTGATCCTTTATCTCCTTAATAATTAGTTCCAAATCTCCAAAAGCAAAAATTGACTTCACTCCCATCTCTTTGGCCGTTTGTAGCGCCATAATCTAGGACTCATATTCTTCCATGTTGTTATTTGCCTCGAACTCTAATTTGAAAGAAAAAGGAAACAAATTACCTCCAGGTGCAATTAGAATTAAACCAACAGTTGTTCCTTCCTTGGAGTAAGCTCCATCAAAGAAACATTTCCACACTTCTTCCGTTTGCAGCTTTGTAATTACATTGGATGAAGCAAACTACTTCTGATTATCTTTAGCCAGCTCTGCATTATCATGTAGTGTGAAACAAGCAAAATCATCCTTCTCCTGACTACACACAGGTGAGTTGCTTGCTCCGTTTTTTGTAATTTTTTTTACAAACCTAGTTCCTTTGTACAATCTCCTCTCCTCCCCATAAAAAACTGGTATAACAATGTATGTAAAATCCAACTTCAAAACACCTCCCAATTTAGCCCCCAAAGCCCTAGATAGAAGCATTCCAAATCTAGTAGGGATATCTTCTACTACAACATCCATGACCAAGCTTCTAGCTAGGATTTGGGCTAATGACATTGTCAGATCCTTAATAAACCCCAGATACTTGACCTTGTTTGAGTCAAAAGAATACAAATCTCTGTAAGGTTTGGTCACTTTTAAATTTAGTTGCTTCATCACTGATAAAGGAATAAGATTATGTGAAGCCCCCAAATCAAAAATGCAATTATTTAAAAGGAAATCATGAACCAATAGGGATATATAGAAATGAGGTATTGAATAATCTATTTCATCTACATGCGGGCGAAAAACCACTACTAGTTTATCTTCCTGCAGATTTACAGTATCACTCTCACTCTCTTTTAGATTAACAAACTCAGAAATCTACTTTTGATAAGTAGGTGTTTTTGCCAATTTTGGATGGGGAACTTGTATTCTTACATTTTCCAACTCCTTGGTAAGACTAAACAAGTCACCCTATTTATTAGTTTTTTCATTATCATCTTCACCTTTCTTTATGACTGGAATTAGAGGAATTGAAACAAGCTTCTCCAAATGAATTTTTCCAGTTTGATCCTGAGGAGACTTACCTCGAAGCAATTATGTCTTGCCATTCGCATTTTGCTATTGCTTTCCTTTATTAACTTGTTTTTCACGCTAATATTCTTGGGGAGTCGCCTTTGATGAGGAAGTTGAAACTTCCTTCCTACCTCCATTTTCTTGATTTCTCGATATTTTCCTAGATCTCAGGTCATATTTTTTATGTAGTATAGCCAGCATAAAATCAGAAAATTGTTTCCAATATTCATTAATTTGATTTCCATCATGAATATCATCTGCTTCATCATACACATACTCTTCTCCTTCAATGTCGATTTCATCTTCATCAACTGCAGATAATGTGGAAATATGATCTTCAGGTTGCTCTTCACCAGGATCTGCTTCTATACATAATGGTGCTTGAATTTGATTTTGATCTTTTCTCTCCTTTTGCATAATTTGCAAAGGTTGTCTTCTGAATTGGGGATTAAAGTTCTTATTAAATTTTGTTTGTCATTGAGAGTTCTTATTTTCTAACTCTAACATATTTAACTTATCTAACATGATTTTAATTATATTACACATATCCTCCAATGATTGAATTTGAGAGGACTCTATCTTTGCCTTTCCCTTGTCTTGGGAAAGCTGTGTTTTTGGTTGTTTGCACGCAGCCACCAGATTCACTTCTATCTCTAAAGCATCTCTTTGGATGTGATCAAGGGTTGGAGCTCTCCTTTCCCTTAATGTAAATAAAGTTTGATTCAAAATCCCCTGCAAAAGTTATTTTCACACCAGTAGGAGGAGACTTAATCTCTGTTGGGAGACTATTGTACAACTTGTTAAATCTTCTGACAAATTCAGCCATAGTTTAATCAAACTTCTTCGTTATGGCATTAAATTATGTTAATGAATATCCATTGTATATTTTTTCTCCCCATCTCAAAATAAACACACGTTCCATCTCTTCCCAAGAAGGAATAGAATTATTGGGAAGTCCTTTAAACCATTTCCTTGCTTATCCATCTAGACACTGAACAAAAAGTCTTAAAAAACATCTAAATGTTCAACATTTAGGCTTTCTGCAAAATTACAAAATACTACTACATGATTCTCTAATGTTCATCTTCTCATGAAAAACGTGGAAGAGTTTTAAGGTAATCCTATGGCATTTTATTGTAGGGTTGTGGTAATTAAAGAGGTGCATACCTATTCATTAAGAATGCAGGTGCTACCATGTTCACTTAACTTTGATTACCACCAGATGTGGAACTTGACTGAGAGGTAAATGTAATGTTCAAAGGAGGTAATGTGGTTATTGGATGAGGTTGAATAATTACAGCAAATGAAAAGTAACAAACTCAAAAGATTGTTCTTGACAGCTAGGTTCCTGAAATGAAGATGATAAAAAACACGAGTCTCTGTCAGATGAGTGTTCAAGTGAATTGCTACCTGATGCAGACAATGTAGGAATTGGTGTAGTTGGAATCTTAGAACTTTTAACCCTCTTAGAAAATAGCCTTTGAAGATCTGAAAGAGCTTGAACTTTCTTTTGTGAAGTGTCTCATCTTGTATGGGGCCTTCTTGAAGCCAAAATTATTGCTTTGATTCAAAAGACCAAATATTTCCTCCTCACTGAAGAACCAGAGGAAAATATTGAAAGCCAAGGAAAAATCTTCTTGTCTTCTCTCCCCAGCAGCAACACCAATTAATGTTGTTCCTTAAGAAACCAATTTCCTGGCTGTAGGGAAATTGTGCTTAAGAAATTAATAAATATTATTTATTGTCACTTATTGTTTATTATATTCCCAAATGAAAGACTTGGAAAACTTGGCCTTAGACTCTTAATACATGTATGACGAGAACATTTTAGAATGTCATTTGTTGCTAAATATAAATGATGAATGAGGAAAATTTGAAGGGGAAGCTAAAGAAAATATGATGATCTCTCACAGCAACTATTATATATAAATTAGAGGAATTATGATCATGAGAAATAAATCATAGACAATATGCTAGCCTTTCACAGAAACTACTATCTATAGCTTGGAAACGAAGTGAGGACTTTAAGTATAGGAGCACTCTTTAAGGGATTTTACCATGCAGCTTTATTACTACACTTAAAAAGAAGAAAAAATTGCATGAGAGATGATAGTGAAACTTACAAATTATATGTAACAAATCCTAGAAACTTTTGGTTGTTTCATTAATCAATGATGTTATCAGGAATACAGTGATCTAGTTCTCCAAAATTCCAACCCTTTCATGTAAATTTTCTACTTTTTATACATTGTGGAACAATTATTGATTTATAAAACCTATCTAAATGCTTTCTAACTATATGAAATAAAACTCCTATAGAATTTACAGAGGGTAAAAAGACCTCTAAGAACAAGGAATAACAAAACAAAACTGAATTTAGAAGGATATGGTAACTTCTAGCTTGCTTTGTTGGCTCGCTGCAGAATTCCTCTGGAAACACTCTAATGATGCTTACTTCCTCTAAGTCGTAATGCAATGTTCTTGGTTTGTATAATATTGGGCATTCTAATTGGCCAAAATGCAAAGAAATATATATCGGATCTGTCTTCCTTCTCAACCTCGGCTCTAATCCCTGATTTTCCACATTACAAAGAAAAATTAATGTTAACTTCTCATTATTTCGGAACTCAAAAAGAGTAAATCTTTCTTTATAACCTATCAAGTCTGCCCATACAACACTTTGTTAACTTCCATCGCAAATTGCAATCGGCTTGATAATCCGTGTAAAACTTAACTTATGCACCTTTAGGCTGCATAACTATGAAAATGTTGGATTTATGTGTAAACCTTTTATAATTAAAATAGATTACAAAATATCGCAATTGGAACAAGAACCATATATATATAAATGTTATAATGTCCGCAGACCCGACAAAATAATTAACCATAATGAATGTAATATCGGGTTCAGCCATTGCAAATTGCAATTGGCGTTTATCAACATATATGTATAAAGGCGAACCTGCGGGACTTTACAATATGATATATATACGTTTGGGTCTGGCAGTGAGGATAGAGAGAGAAGGAGAGAGAAGGTGAGGCACTGGTAGATGCCTTGAGAGAATAAGGGACATAGAGAGGGGGTGAGGAGAGGGAGAGGGACATAGGGAGAGTGAGAAAGAGAGAGAGACAAAATTAGAGTTGGAAAACGTTAGTGGAAGAGGAAGAGAGTGAGGGAAGGAAAGAGAGAGTAAGAGCGGGAGAGAGATATAGGGTGAAATAGAAAGAGAAAGGATGATGGGGTGATTGAGGGGGAAGGGGTGTGAGGGATACATGGTAAAGCTGAGAGTTTGAGACAGACAAATTCCTCATGGTTTAAGTGGGCAGATACAGAGGCATCCATGCTTGTATAGGCCTAGTGATTTAGCATGATTGTGATGAACCATGGTTGTATTGATTAGGTATTTAGGCCTAGTAATCGCTTGGTGGGATATATGGTAAATCCCGAGGAAGCCCTTGTTACTTTTATTGTGAGTCCTACATTCATGCTTCGAATATGGCACAAGGGCAGTTGGCTGAAAGAAATATTTGGTTCACCCAATCTATGGTCGGGTGGTTCGTGGAAGTCCCTAGTTTGTTTGGCTTATGCATTCATTAATAATATTTCCTTATCCTTTGGTATTTCATGTGTAAATGTACTTGATCATTTGTGGTCTTATGGTTGTTATATTCTTGTTGTTTCTGTTAGTTATATGCTAGTTATAAGTATGGTTTATGACACACTTTTGTTATAGATCTCATCATGATTTGATTAGTACATGAGATGTGAATGAATATATGACCTAATGGATGATAATGTGACTATTTTGATAAGGCATCAATCCTTGTTTGTGACTATCAGATATGTATGAGACCCCTATACTCAGATATGTTGTTATGACCTATACATTTCATATTTATGATATGTTTAACAAAATGTATGTCATGGAAAGTAAGGGTATGGTCAATTCCTTGTAACAATGTTTGCATTAGTAGATTTAATTCATTGTTATTTAACATTCCTATAAGTTTCCTGAAGTTCTAGGAAGTGGCCTAAGTCCTAGCCTTGAAAAAGTGGCACAAAATCTCGGGTCACTCGCACAAAATTTCCTAAAATAGGCCACAACCACTAACATTCTTTGTTGTGGGGGAAACTAGAGGGCCTCATTGATATACATGGCTTGTCATGGGAGTGGTTAAGGGTCTATCTTATTAAAAATACAAGTTGTCTTAGGTGTTAGGCACCTAGAAGGGCTGGTTGTCTCCTGAAGGGTCTATAGTTCTTCAGTCAGGTTAGATTGGTTTGTTTTGCCGATTCCACTTCATTAACAGTACATGGGGAGTTAACTCAAATCATAGTAGTCTTTTTTCACATGTTTACCCTAATGGATCAATTATCTTGCGTAAATGTGGGAGAAGCATGTTACAGAGTGGTATCAGAGCAGTGTTCACCCCTTGGAATGGATGGGCGGAATGTGTTGGTCGTGCATACATGTTGATTACATATGTGTTCTTCATGTTTCTAGTTTATGTGCTTGTTGTGTATGCATGCTGAAGTTCATGGTTGTTGTTCTGTCACCATGCAAATGTTGATGGTGTTTGTGTTTGATGTGGTCATTATGAGTTTATATTAGTTATGCACTTATTATGCATGTTAGCATCTATACATCATTATGCATACATTGACATGGTTATAGTTGTTGTGCATGAGATCATGGTGTGTGGTTGGTATGGTCATGCATTGATAACTTGATAATGGTTGAAATGATGATTATATGATGATATGATTATATTTATATACGTGTTGTGCTAGTCTGGTTGATCTTGAAAATGAGATATCTTTCCTTGAACTATATTGAGGTATGTTGATTATGTTATGTTTTTGTTTAAGCTGACATGGTATACTTGCAAGAAGAAGATCAAGTATGTCTAACAAGATGGTAGAATATTATTCACGAGACTCTCCCTATGGATCAAATGAGAAGCATTGTGGTGGGCACCCTTCTAACTTAATAGACACATTGAGTAGTTTTACAACATAAATAAGAAGTTTCAAAGTAGATAATGACATAATCATTCAGGGATAGGATAAACAAGTATAATTTAATGCAATAATCCTTCAGATGTTGTCAGAATTGTAGAAATAAGAATTGCTCAAGATCAGCCATGGGAAAGAGGATAGGACTAATGGGGGATATTGAAGTAGATCTAATGGTGGGAACATGTTGGATAGGATGACACTATCATAGATGAAAGGATCTTGGATACACCAGATAGGAGAGGTGATGGACACAGGTTCTATTCCGGTTCTGGTTCTGATAGGTACCGTGATCACCATCGTTATCATCCTTACAGGAGGAGTGGGAGCGTATATTTTCTAGATGAGTTCAAGAAAGCCAAGCCATTGGGTAAGAGCTTATGTATTTGAGTTGAATGGTATGCCTACCTCAAAACATTTTAATGTAGTTCCATTGGGATCATACAGTATGTTGCTTGGTATGGACTGCTTGTATCTTCATAGGACCAAGGTGGATTGTTATGATAAAGATATTGCATTATAAGATTAATCTATAATTATAATTTCTACATGGTATCAGGACTAGCTGATCTATCGTGATATTTCTACCATATATGATATTTCATATAATTGAGTGGAGTTTAATTTTTCTTAGCAAATTAAAGAAGCTTCTCTAAAAGACCTAGAATATGAATATGCTTGGCAACAAACTTAACTTTTAAAAAATGCTGGAAAACAAAATGAGTACGGTAATAATCATGACATCTTGCTGATGTTTAGAGAAAGGATGTATATCCCTAACCAATTATCAATAAAATAATTTATATTAGACGAATTCCATATAAATCCTTATACCGCTCATCCAGGATATCAAAAATTATTTCTGCAATTAAAACAAGTTATTATTGGCCTCGTATGAGGAAAGGTATTGTAAAATATTTAGAAAAATGCCTACAATGTCAACAAGTTAAAGCTAAGAGTCAGAATCCTCCTCCTATTTTTTTGCATCTTTTACCCATTCCTAAATGGAAGTGGGACACAATTACCTTGGATTTCATAATCAAGTTACCCAAATCGAAGAGAGAAAATGATTCTATCATGGTAGTGGTGGATAAATTGAGCAAACTAGCTCATTTCAGTCTTTTTAAGTCCACATACTAGACGACACAAGTGGAAGACATATTTATGAAATAAATATTCATGTTGCATGGAATGCCTAGAGTTATAATTTATGATCGGGATGTGAAATTCACCTCCACCTTTTGGAGGGTTCTTTTCACAGGGTTGGGTAATAAATTTCACTTTAGTACTTGATATAACCCATAAACATATGGTCATACTAAGTGAGTCAAGAAGCGTTGAAGATGTATCACTATCAACCAAATTGATGAATAGCATATGCATGGCAGAGCATAATACGATCATACCCCCGAGTTGAGGATATGATACATATGCACGTAATGTTGCAACCAGGAAAATGGGAAGAATATCTTCACCTAGTGAAATTTTCTTATAATAATGGTTACCATGAATCACTAAAAATGAGTCCCTTTGAGGTACTTTATGGAAGGAAATGTCAAATACCTACAAACTAGAATAGTCCTAAGAATAAAATGGACTTGGGACCTAATATGTTAGAAGAAATGGAAAAAATGGTGAAAAAAGTTCGGTAAAGTCTAAAAGCTTCTCAAGATAGACAAAAAACTTATGTGGATAAGAAAACAAACTAGCGAGAATTCTAGGTCGGTGATCATGTTTATTTGTGGGTTAATCTAAAAATGAGTACTCTTAGGTGGGGAAAGTGTGCAAAGCTAGCACCCCAGTTTCGTGGAAATTATCAGATCTTAGAAAGGGTAGGACTAGTTTCATACCAGCTTTCATTATCTAGTGACATTCATATTCAAAATGTATTCCAAGTCTCTCTTTTAAAGAATTATATATATGATTACATGCACATTATAAATTGGCAGGATATATAGGTAAAGGGTACTAAAAATGGTGAATATAAACCTCTTCATATATACCCATATGTCAGAATAATGACTAAATTGTGATTGTCGCAGGTCGAACTAGGCTGAGAGTTTCTGGAAGAACCTCTACGTATACTCGACCAGAGAGAAATAATGCTACGAAAATGAGCTATCATCCAGGTTAAAGTGAGGTGGAGGAACTTTAGCTAAGAGGAGGCAACCTAGAAAGGAAAATGATTTATGCATGAGGAATATCCCGAGTTGTTCCATCAATGGTCATAAAGATAAACACTGTGGATTGTGTTACGCTCAAGGGAGGAGAGATGTGACATCCCCAGGTGTTGTAGATATCTAATTAGTTACTTTACTATGGTGAACCTAGTAATTTACTAAGTAGAGGAAGATATGGATTCTAGAATAATTTGAAATGGTAATTAGTTATTGGTTTTATTTATTTAAAAAAATACACACATGGTCTCTATTAGAAGTTATGGAATTTATAGATGGAAACTCAATAATTCTCTCTTATCTAATAATTAACCGTTAGAAGTAGTTATCTATTTTTTAGTTCTTCTCTCTCTTTTTCAAAAGGAAGGATATGGAGAGTAAGGTGGAAAGAGGAAGGTACGATGATGCCTAGAAGTGAATTCCTTGAGTTGGATCAGAAGCAGTGGGAAAGACTTCAATAGGTAGATTTTCCTTATGGAAGGAAAGAAAAAATTATAGGCTAGACTTGGAGGTCCTGATGTCAGTGAATTAAAACAACTATCTAGGCAGCTGCTCTGGATTCTGAGGAGCTTGGGGGGAGAAGATTTGATGTAATAGCCAATTTCTCATTGGAAGGGTCATGTAGCCTTTCCTATAAAATTTTGGCCATCGAATAGAAGATAATTGTTTAACTGGTTAAGGGCTTGGATTTCCTATTTTGTTGTTTCTTTTGTTTTAAAAAAAAGAACCATTGTGAATATTCGGATCGAGCACCATTGTTAAATGTTTTCATATATATATTTTACGACACAGGGATTGAAACTTGTTGTTTCTATGATTTATATGAATTACAGAATTGGAAATTGAAACCCATTGTTCCTATATTGTTTTGAAGACTCAAACTAGCATTTACTTTTCATGATTAATTAAGATTGAAAATAAAATTGGTTATGAACCACTGTACCATTCATTAAAGAGTACAAATAGGAATGGGTTGGTAAATATAAATATGTCATTAAAATATGTAACGAAAAACAATAGTGGTTGACACATAACAGTGGAAGTTAATTATTTATATAATAAGTTACAGTAAAATAATGCTTAGTTTCCAGGTATGCCAATTGGGAGGCTAATAATAATTTTCTAAGAGAAGTTAAATACAAATATCTAAGTACAAATAGACAGTCCCATAAGAGATAGAAGTGATGGTTTTCTAATATTTCAAGAAGCTAAGTCGAAGAGGATTATACTTTTAACTGTGTAAAGAAGATTAATCTGAATTGAGTGTGGCGACATCACCCAAACTTATTCTTCATGGCGAACCTTATTGGCACAACCTAAAGAAATGGTTTTGAGGGATGTCCACTAGGAATTAGAGTCTGGTTTTGTTTATATTGAAACCACAAGAAGGGTCTATGTCCACAACGGGAATAAAAAGGAAAACTTATTAATTTAGAGATAATAAATTGGTAATCCGACATCCATTAGCTTCTAAAATTGCATATATAAAAGCATACACATGATCTCAACTACATACAAATTAACAGGAGACAAATTCGATAAATATACATATAAAATAAAGAAAAGATATAATATATGTAGCTTAAATGTTTCCGCCAGTGAGGGGCCAAGTCCTTTGTCCAAGAAAAATAAATAACAATTGTGATATTGATCAATGTTTAATATTTAGCAATGTTGTGCCGTCAAACAAGTTTTCAGCTTAATAAACCAATGGAAATAAAAGGGGTTGA
This sequence comes from Pinus taeda, assembly GCA_000404065.3. Lineage (NCBI taxonomy): Eukaryota > Viridiplantae > Streptophyta > Pinopsida > Pinales > Pinaceae > Pinus > Pinus taeda. The sequence goes on from APFE030513801.1 coordinate 26,057, forward strand.
AACCCCACAATACAATTACAAAAACATCAACAATGCACAAAATAATATTAATAGAACATCGAAACACCATCTCGTATCTCTTGGCAAATTTCCCTATTACAATCAGAATCCCCTAAGAGGCTAAGGGAGTCATGAAATAAAATACCATTCAAACTTGGTATATGGCAAAGTAAAAGACCAATAGTAAGTACCTTGCCACCATGACCCCTATACATCCAAAGAACAAGGGTTTGGGCATCACCTAACCTATTTTCAAGACATGTTGTAACTAGTCAAAATTACCATGAGGGTAGCTTAAGAATGGGCATTCGCTACAACATTCCAAAGTAATTACCTATGAGGAATCTCCTGCATCACGCCATGCCCAAACTTCTACAAATAAATAAAATAAATTAAGGGTTAGTAATGGAGAAAATGTGCAAATTAACCTCAACCCTAACTAAGACTATCCAAATGTAGAACTCTAATTTATTTTACCTAGAAACCATTTATGGGTATTTTACCTAGTCCTCTTCTGTGTGTGGGAATAAGTATCTGAGGTTGGCATAGATACCTGCATAATCGAAGCATAGAGACTTACGGAAAAAGCATTTTGCGAACGAGTTGCAACTAGAAGGCATTAAGATTAACAACATGGCAGTGTAGTTAAGATTAACACCTGACTTTTATATTTTATAAATTCATTTAATACCTTTATAAATAACTAATAACTTAATAATCATTTAAAATTAATTTATATATATATGATTATCAAATCCAAGAAGTACACTTACGCTAATTTTATGTATGACAATAATAACTTGGAGGAAGTATATTCTTACAAGTACCTAGGAATTGATATTCATCACAAGCTCAACTCGAACCATAGCATTGAGAAAAGGATTAATGGGGGCTAGAAAGCTTATTTTAGTCTTGAAAATAATTGTAAAACTGCAAACCTAGTAATGTGGGATAAAAAGAAGTTCCTCTTTGAAACTTTAGTCACTCATGTTATCTTATATGGCTATGAGGTTTGGGGTTGCAACATATCTAGAGGAGCATGGAGAAAGATTGAGCAAATCTAGAAGCATTTTATAACGTATATCCTGAAAATTAAAAGTAATACACCATATCCTATTCTCCTTATAGAAGCAAGTCATTCCCCTATTGAGAGCCTAGTTATGAAATTTTGGGAGATCAACGAGAATGATGCATTGCAAAACATTAATAACACTAAAGATATTGTTACGTCTAAGTTCAAAGAAAAAATGTGGTGTGAGAAAGATTTAGCAGCTAAAAGAAAATTAAGTTATTATAAGGTCATCAACGCCACCGTAGAAGATCAAAAGTATCTCTCTATTTTAACTAGCTCAAAGAAGAAAATTAATATAGAAAAGATTAAAATGAATTCTCATGAGCTCCATAGTGAAACAGGTCGTTGGGCAGTTCCTAAATCACCATGGATGGAAAGGATCTGCCATCTATGTGAGAATGGGAACATCGAGGATGAAAACCACTTCCTCTTGGAGTGTCCTGCCACTTCCTCTTAGAGTGTCCTGCGTACAACCACATTAGATCTCAATTTCACAATCTTTGTTACAATACTGACTTTCCTAGCCTTTTACAATGTCAAAATTATAGTGAGCTCACGAGGCTTCTCTCCAAACTTTTTGAGCATAGGAATAAAATCTTAAATCAAAATAAATACTTTGTTTCTTTAGGACCAATAGACAAATGTTTGGTCTCAGCCGACGTTAACCATCATCATAATCATCGTCATATATATATAATTAAAAATATTATTCCCTTTTTTGACTTTTATATTTTATATATTTATTTATTTAATACCTTTTATAACTAACTAATAACTTAATATTCATTACTATATATATATATATAATATATATATATATATGCCCTTTTGACTTTTTATGATAATATAACTTTCGATTTGATAAACTTATTTTTACCCCCTCGTCCTAGTCCATCTAATTATTCCCCAGTCAAATTTAGCCATTACAGTCATTGCCTGATATTGAATTATAGCCATTGGAGGTCTCCTCTGTCTATTTAACATGCATAGCTTGATCTTCTCCTCAACTTGTCCTGGCGATGAACCACATTTGTTGGTTTGAAACGCGTCAACAAATGAAATACAATGTGATTTACGCCGAAAAATCTATCATAAATAAGAAAAATTATTTAATATTAAATTATTTCAAATAAATATTAAAATATATATCATATTAATAATCTATTGAAACATCCAAGATGCGAATGTTAACTATGGCAGTTAGGTTGATTAGACGGAGCGGTGGCGGACAAGGCAGCCACATGGCCCTCTGCAACCTTTCCAAAGCCACCGTGAATGGCATTCATGGCACCTTGCAGGAGCCATTTAATGCCTGCACTATTTGAGGTAGGGCCATTACCCACTTAAACATGGACCGAAGAAATTTCTTGTTATTCTGCCCCTAATTCAATGTGTCTACCCTCCCCAGGTGAGAGAGCGGAATGAACGCACCAATATTGGTCACATATGTTGGCTTGTGAGCTGCATTGATTTGGGTAATGGCTTCCACCATTCCCACACCAACTTCTGCAATTTGGCTCACAACCTCCAACCCTATATAACTTCCTCGCATAGCTCTTCTGTCAATTCCTCTTATGTTCATGTTGACTTACTCCGGTCTGCCATCGTATGCACAATTGGCATGGTGGCACGAACGATGGAAGTTCTCGTTTGCCTGCTCCGCCTTGTCCCAACTCTTTTTTTCCTCCCTCCTTTGCTGAACATCCCCACCAACACAATTTCGCAGCCCAGTACCAAGATACAAGAAGTGGTAGAGGCAGAGGAGGCCTCCATAATTCAAGCTATGAAGTTGCGGATGTTCGCACCACAACCTTTCCCTTGCCTCTGCATACTACTCCTCACACCACCCAATTTCGGTTTCGCAACTCTTTGAACCGCCTCGTTATAATAGCTATTGTATCAATCACCATTATAGAAGAGACTGAGCAGCATGCTCCCCTAGATAATTTTATTGAGGAGGTGAACATAGCTGGCCCAAGCAGTAGCAAAAGGGGCAACAATGATGAGGAGGAAGTTGATGAAGGTTAGAACATAAGGCATGGCAAAGCCATTGCTGGCAGTCAACATGTTAAGACTGGCATTCACAGTTACACACAGGCCTTAGATAGTCGTCCAGATGATACGTCAGGCCCGCATGTTGAGGCTTGCAAGGAGGAAGGCCAGTAGGCACTGGGAACTAGCGAGCGAGACAACCCGAATGACTAGGTGCATCTAATTGTGGAGGAGCCTCCTCTGATAGACTAAGCGCTGCATGTCGTGCTTGCGAGGTGGAATTTCTCTCTTGTTCTTGGTTTCGTTTTTGTCTAGTCTTATGTGTCCTCGAGATAAATTGTTGGTCTGTTCGTCTAGTCAGGACAAACTGTTGGCCTTGGTAATGATCTGTTTAAATTTGCCACCCCTGTGTGAGTTAATTTTTGGATATATTTTGGACATATCTTTGGACTGGTTTCCCCTCTGTTGGGGCAGTCACAGACAACTATCATGGATGCATGCTCATTGAGGCCGGGTTCCTTTGTAGCCAAGAATCATTATAACTACCCTTTTTGTATCATACTAATAGGTTAACCTTACTTAAAAATAATAATATATTGAAACAAATTTTAAAAAAACATTACACTAAATTTTATTTCATTTAAATTAAAAATAAATATAACTAAAATTCACTTAAATTTACTTTTATTTAAATAAATGAATTATAAAAATATTATTTAAAACCAACAAAGATATTTTTTCAAATAAAAAATATCACAACCTATTACTTTATAAAATAACATCCTTGGAAAAAAAAAAAAAACCAAAAAGTACTTCAAAACCTAAATAACAATTGCTAGGGTATATATTTTATGCTTACTCTTCTTTATTTCAAATTTGATGTATCATCCAAACCAAAAAATATACCATATGAATGATATCATATTAGTAATATATTAAACTAAAAATAAAATGGGTGAAAATGATTTTAGTTTAAAAATTATGATGTTTTTCAACATTTGATAGATCCATGATTAAGAATGCTTAAGATACATGTAATATGTGGTATTAATAAAAATTATGTTTAAATAATTTATAATTAGTTTTGATATGCTTTTGTTAAACTATCAAGATGTATGGTAATGTTTTATTGAGTGATATATTTAATACAATTTATGAATCAAGTTAAAGTAGAAAAAAAATTTAAATAAAATATAATGGATTATTGATAATTTTTTAAAATAATATAATTAATAAAATAATAAGAAGCACAATAAATTTAAATTATAATATGAATATTTACAAGTTTATTTTATTATAATAATTATTTAATTATTTACTTTATAATATTGTTTAAAATTCATTTAAAGTATGTAAATGTGTAAAACTAAAGATAATAATATAGGAAATTTATTTAATAATAAATTATTTAAAAAATATTAAAATATATTATATTATAAATATTCAAACAAATTTAAATTTAAGAAAACATTAGATTAAATTAAATTAAATTTTATTTAAATTAAAAATAAATATAAATAACATTTCCCTTATATTTATTTATATTTAAATAAATAAATTATAGAATTATTATTAAAAACAATAAAGATATTTTTACACAATAAAAAATATCACAACTTAGTGCTTTATAAAATTACCTCCCTTAATTAAAAAAACAAAAAGTACTTGAAAACCTAAATAAACTAATTCTGGTATGTTTTATGTTTATTCTCTTTTATCTCAAATCTTACTTTTTATCGAAGCCTAAAAATAAATTAAAAAAAATACTAGAAAACCTAAATAACTAATTCTGGTCTATTTTATGTTTACTCTCTTTTATTTCAAATTTGACCTATTATCGAAACCTAAAAATATACTACATAAATAGTATCAAATTAGTGATATATTAAATTGGAATGGTATCAAATTAGTAATATATTAAATTAAAAATAGAATGGGTAAAATTAAATTAAATTATTTAACTTTAAAATTATGTACAAATAAGTTAATAATAAAATTTGTTTTATTTAATTAAATTCAAATTTAATTTTATGTTTAAAATTAAATACAAATTATGATATGGTACAAGTGAACCCAGAAATAAACATAATTATTTTTATTATTATAATATAATAAATTTAAGCTTGAACTTAAAAAGGAAGTGTTAATAAGGAAGTGTTAATGTTATTTAACAAATAGGAGCTGGAGTGGGTGAAAGTTTTCTATATCATAATTAAAGCATCGCAAGATTTACTGCAAATTAAAGCAACCGCGGAGTGATTACAACATTGAGAACAACATCCAAAACCGCTAGATGATTGCAAGAATGACACCGTTGATTACAAGAACGGCATCCCAGTTTTGGATAATTACAAGAATGGCACGGTTGAGCACATGAACGGCATCCAATGTTTCCCACAGAAAACCGTTGGAGGACTAACAAGACTTGCAAGACTTGCTGCAAATTAAACCAACCGTTGGATTATTACAAGAATGGCAGCTTGATTGGGAGGATAACATCCAAAACCGTGGGATGATTACAAGAATGGCACCTTTGATTACAAGAACGGTATCCAATGGTTCTCCGTTCGAGGACAAATAACTTTTTCCTAACACATGCTTTTATTCTCATTGTATTAACTATCGAATCCATCTCTTCTGCGCCAAGCTCCATCAATCCACTGGAATTGGTTTGGATATGAAAAATTGCAGCATCTGTTCAAAACTTCAATTAGCAGGTAAAACTGGAGTACCATCACATCTTGATTCTTCTGGCTTCCTCTTTCTTTGTACTGCGTTGTCTCGATGTGTTTTTTGTCTTCATGGATATGTGTGCGTTGGCCGCTGTTAATGGGTGGGATGGGAGACGAGACTTCTTGGTCTCTATGTTCACATTTGATGGCATGGCGTTGGCAGCTTCTTGGTCTCTATCTTCACATTTGATGGGTAGAGGAGGGTATGGCATGGCATTGGCAGCTTCTTGACTACACAAATTGATCAGTTTTTGTCCCACTAAAGATTATTGTTCAAGGTTGGTTACAAGCGGGACTACATTTGTGAACTATTAGCATCTCAACGATTTCTTTGGCTCTCCCATAAAACAAACCCCGGTAGTTGCTCTCATCAGACTTGCACAGGTACAGTGAGATTGAATTCTGCTCATGCTTTTGCGTAGATGGCTCTCTTATCTTGATATTTGCACATGGTTTTGTGTTATTTGCACATGATGATTTTGAGTTAACATTTACGTGGGTATTAATATTTAGTCTGGATGCTTTAGGATTTATTTGATATTTTTATTTTAAAACTTCCGGTTTGAACTCATAATTATTTTTCTTAGTTTCGAGTACAAACTCTGGAAACTTAATCTTATATAATTTTTTCTAAATATAATTTTTTCTAAATAGTGCATATTTTAGTGTTGGTTAATTTAAATTCTAGAAAATTTATGGGTTTTAAAATCTATATCTATGTATACCCTAACGGCTTTAAGAGCTTTCGTGAATAAGCGGAGGTTTCTTTAGAGAGATGACAAATGCACAATCTCAACAGCTCTTGTGAACAATATGATGCTGGATTTAAAGAAGTGGTCTATTGCATCAAACAGGGCTTCACATATGGTCATTTTCTGTTGTAAATATATCAAGTTAGTTCTAAGATTATTTAGGTTGACATAGGGTTTTTATACTATAGAAATCCTAAATACTACTCTTAGTCATCAATTCATAGATATAGGTTGTCCTTCCATTCCAAATATTAAGACCTTATTATCCAGAAATTTGTCAAAAGGAATGTGCTTCATTGTAGTTCTTCACTCCTTACAATGATACGATCATCCAGAAATTTATCGAAAGGAAACCACTGCATTGTAGTACTTGACTCCTTACGATGCATGTTAAGGTGGTTTGGACTAATTATACTTGTTTTGGTAGCTTCACTGGCTTTTCTCCATTGTCAACATGTTATTGCAGTCATCATTAACCTTTAGTGGAGGCCTAATGACATCCTATCACAGCTACCATTATGCTTTAATGGATGTCCGATATCCATTTTAAGTCGAATTCTTGGAAAATATAAGACACCCCTTTTGAAATGCAGCCTAAACTTGTATATTACCCGGCTAAACCTACCCCATCTCTTCGTATATGGCTTTGCCTCCCCTATTATGAAAATTTTCATTATTTGAAATGCTACAGTCGTTTTCATCTTCAAATAAATTCGTCTTAAGAATTTTTCAGAAGAAATCTAGTTATCTAAAATCTTTTTTGCAGTTATGGAAGGATTACAAACATAAGTCTACAGCGACATCGTTCAATATTACAGGGACAGCCAGTAGGTCGTTGTTATGAAATACATCATTATTTGAAATTATATATTATATATATTATATATATATATATATTATTATATGGATTGCTTTTTTATGTAATGCATAATTGTCGACCATATGTAATGAACTTGCATTTTTTATTTCTATTTATTATTTTGATAGTGGTTATTTATCACCAATTATATCTATATTAATGGGTTATTTTAAGTATTTATTATTACTATAAATAACTTTTATTGTTTATTTGTATTGGTGTAAACATATTATTTCGAATGTATACTTTTATACAAGTAGAAATATAATGCGGAGATAGAGAGGTAGTGAGAGAGGGGGAGAGGGAATGTAGGAAAGGGAGAAAGATTGTGAAGAGGAAACATAAGGGGCAAAGGGCATGGGAGAGCGAGGAAGCTTTGGAGGGAGGGAGAGAACATAAGGGGCAAAGGGCATGGGAGAGCGAGGAAGCATTGGAGGGAGGGAGAGAGAGGGGCAGAGGGAACAATGGATAGAGAGGGACGTGAGAGGGAGAGAGTGAGAGATAAAGAGGAGGGGGTGAGTGGGGGATGCATGGGTAAGGGAATAAGGGATCCATGGAGAGGGAGGGAGCAAGGAAAGGGGAGAGAAGTAGAGGGAGTGAGGGGTAATATCGGAGGCAAGGGAATGAGGGAGAGAGGGAGAAGGAGGGTGCAACGAAGGGAGAGAGAGATAGCAAGTGAGGGGGAGAGGGAATGAGAGAGAGAGAGGTTGTAGGAGCATGAGAGAGGGAGTGAGGGAGAGAGAGGGAGCAGGAGAGTGAGAGAGCGAGAGAGGGAACGAGGGGGTTATGTAAGGGGGAAGGAGTTGAGGGAGAGGGAGGGAAAAGGAGTGAGGGAGGTAGAGATAGTGAGGATATGGAGAGAGAGTGAGGGAGGGAGAGGGAGTGGAGTAGGGAGGGAGGAAAGGAGAGAAGGAGAGGGACCGAAAGAGGGTGAGCACGAGAGAGGGTAGTGAAGGGAGAGAAAGGGAGAGGTAGTGAGGAAAAAAGAGGGACCGAAAGAGGGGGATGACAAGAGGGGGGTAGAGAGATAGAGATGGAGAGGTAGTGAGGCACAGAGAGGGACCGAAAGTGGGGGAGAACGAGGGGTGCAGAGGGAGATAGAGAGAGAGCTCAGAGTAGTTAGGAAGAGAGAGGAGTAAGGGAGGGAGAGGGTTATAGAGAGAAAGGGTGTGAGTGAGAGAAAGTGAATAATATAGATAGGGAGAGAGGGAATAGGATAGGGAGAGAGCAAGAGAGGGAGTAGGACAGGGAGAGAGAGAGAGAGGGAGGGAGGGGGTGATGTAGGGGCTACGAAAGTGAGTGAGTTCAGGAGAAGGAGGGAGAAGGGGATAGAGACAGGGACAAGGATAAGGGGTGAGGGAGCATGGGGGGAGTGAGGGAGGGGGGAAGGAAGCAAGGGTGGAGTGATAGGGAGTGCAGGAGGCAGTGAGAGAGGGAGAGAGGTAATGAGGATGGGAGAGGGAGCATAAGAAGTAGAGCAAGAGAGGGTGACGAACGGCTGAAGAGAGAGAGAGAGAGAGAGAGAGAGAGAGATGGACATAGGGAGAGGGGAGAAGAGAGAAAGGGGGGTGAGGAGGGAAGAGGGGAAAGAATGGGAAAGAGTGAGAGTGGGAGTGAGGAGGTGATGTAGAAGGAAAGGGATTAAGGAAGTGAGGGAGATAACGGGATCAAGGAAAGAGAGGGAAAAGTAAGAAAGGAAGAGAAAGCGAACAAGAGAGGTAGAGAGTGACAGAGCAAGAGAGAGTGTGAGGGGGTGACGTAGGGGGTAAGGGAATGAGGGAGTGAGGGAGAGGAAGGGAACATGGGAGGAAGAGAGGGACAGGCTGAGAGGTAGTAGGAGAGAAAGATTTTCCTAGTGGAAAGAAAGAAAAAATTGTAGGCTAGACTTGGAGGTTCAGATGCCAATGTATTAGAATTTATATCTAAGTGACTTCTCTAAACTTTGAGGAGCTCGGGGGGAGATGATTGGACGTAATAGTCAATTTCTCATTGGAAGGGTGGCGTGGCCTCACTTGTAAATTTTTGGTCATCAAATAGGAGATAAGTGTTATACTGGTTAAGGCCTTGGATTTCCTATTTTGTTGTTTCTTTTGTTTAAAAAAAAAGAACTATGAATATTTCGGATGAGAGCATGAGGGTTTCACTAGGGGAGCAATATCATACCACGTCGGTACATATTGGGGGATATTTATTGAGGAAGAAATGACATAATATATTGGGGTATATATAAGGGGTAAAGGGTTTTTCTATTGGAAAATATAAAAAATGTAGCTTAAAGTTAATGAAAAAATAGAGTATAAAAAATGTTAATGAAAAAATGGATACCTAGAATATCTAGTGAAAGTAGGGGTTTTCTAAATTGGGAAGATGTATTGGGTTCATATTGGTGGGAGGTTAACAGTCATGTTGTAGCAGCTGCAACACCCTCCAAAATTTTGGGCCGCATCCAAATTTCGGAGCCTTCCTTGGTTTTTCCTTTGATGGTTTCAAACACTTGAGTTCATCCCATGAGATCTTCTGAAATCTTTTCACCTTTTTCTCTTGTTTGACCAGCGGTCATCTTTCGGCATGTTGATTACTTTGTCATGCTTTTGATCTCATTCTGGTGTGTTTGAAGGTTTGTATTTGTGTGTTTGGGTTGTCTTCACTATGTAAACATTCCTCGCACTCACACACAAAGTTGTAAGCACTGTTACGCAAGTTTCATCTCGAACATATGAAGGTCTATCACAAGTGTCGCACTTATCGCTCTCAACTCCAAGAAAGTCCAAGAAAGTCTCACTGAGGGCATGTTTCATATTATTGTCATGATGGTCTATGTTGTCTCGTCGTCAAGTATGCTAAGTGTATGTTCACAATGTGAGTCTGCACAATTTGTTTTCTTTTGACACTTAGTCATTTTCCTCATAATCTACCCGAATGAAAAACCCTATTACACTAGACCCCGACTAAGGTGCACTGCATAGTCTCAACCCTCAATCACCCTACTCTACTACCCAGAATTACGAAGTGCTTGAGGCTATCCTTTAGCTCAACTTCACTACGCAATCCCGAATGTGAGCAACCTATTTGCCTCCAAGAATTGCGCAAAAAATGCCTCCCTATCCAAATGAATTATGAATTCCTCAAGCATAGTCATGAGCCCTACTCTTTGCCTTCCAAGATCCTTCACTTCTCTAAGACCTCGGTCTGCACTATTCCCCAAAATTGTGCGGACATGCCTAGCTGATCATCTACTACCTTCCTCTACACTGTTCCCTAGAATTGCACAGATCTCTCTAGATTACCCTTACTACCTTGCCCTTCCGTACCTCCAAAAACTACACAGAAATGTCTAGCAATTTCCCTACTTACTCTCCTAAAATATTTCTAGAAATTGAGGAGTCATGTTTAGAAGGCCCCTCCGCAGCATAGCTTTCTCTTCCCTCAAAAAATTGCAGAGACATGCCTAGCTCGTCATTTTCTGCCTTACTCTACCCTTCCTCAAGGAATTGTACAAAAGTGCCTTACTCTGTCTTCCCTTTGGAAATTGCACCAAAATGACTAGAATTCCCTCTGTAGCCCACTTTATCTTCTCTCTGAAAACTGCGTAGTAGATCCCTCCCTCAAGATACCAACCTGTAGCTGACACTAGTGACTCTCACTGCGTAATATTGCCTCCTAGTGATCACTCCGGATCTTTTCCTGACAGTGCAGGTTATCCTCTCGGAATGCCTCATTCCAGCGTGAACTATGCTCTGCTCTGTCTTAGAGAGTTGTCCTTCCTCCCTATCACTCGGAACATGAGAACAATGAATCATGCTAGACTAGGAAGTTTTCAATTTGATGTCATCCTGTCATGATTGAATTGTAGGAACATGTACATTGGTAGATCATGGCGATATGATGAATTGAACCATCAAGCAAGACCAAGACCATCAAAGTCCCCATGGCACTATTCCATGTGAAGGAGAAGACACACCAAGATAACATCCATCACTCGACAACTTCATATGGACACCATAGTTAGCTAGTACATGTCAGCAGTGTCATGTCGAGTTGTGTCATGAACTATCTTGGCCACATCACCATTATGGGCCATATCTGTTGTAACTGAATGTGATGTAAAGTGAAGTCCAAAGGATGCACACAAAATTTGAAGATTCACGCGAGTTGAAAAGTCATGGGAAGTTGAATATTCATGAGGGTAGTCTAAGTGTCATAAGGGTTAAGCATCACCCTTGGTTATATATACCCCTTCCACAGTATCGGAAAAGGAATTTTCACCTTGGCTCCTCCCACATATCCTTAAAATTTTGTAGTCTATTATTTGAGGACCGAGGAATGGCTCTAATGTCCCACTACTTGGACTAGCGATGTATTGGGGACATATGTGTCTCGGAACTTTTTCTTAATTCAGAAGCTTGTCTCAGGATAACACATTTCCATGCATGTTTTGTATTCATTTCTAAGACTATTATTTAAAAATTTGTAATGCATGTTCACTTAACCTGTACTAAGATAGTTGAACTACTTTAGTTATTTTAGTACTTACATTGTTGAAGATGTGTTGTATTGTTTATCATTGTTCTCTCATTTGTGTGGACTACTCCACAGCACATTAGATAGACCATTCTTGTTTTCTTGGCTATAACATCCCTCACCTCCATGTGGGCTACTCTACTCGATGGTGTATGTGTTTTCCTGTGCATTTTGGTTTTAATGATATATGTGTCAAATGTGGACTACTCTACATAATGCTGGACAGACCCTTGTTGTTTTTGTGTGTCTCTCTCTGGGTGGTACTACTATCTTTCATCTACACGCTCACTTTTACCCTCTCCCTTACAGTAAGAGAACCTGGGCACAAGTTACATTACGCACTCAACAAGCATACTCACCTTTCTTTTTGAAGTTACAAGCATAGCACTCTCATGTGATGAACAACAAGAGCTAAGGCAAATCTCTAAGATAATGGAAACTAGGCCATTATACCAGATGGGACTCCTACACCAAACCTTGTGAGGTGTAGTTTGAACTTCATACCGGGGAGATCTGCTTTGTTTGTGCGTCCAGCACCATCAACAAAATGGCGCTAGAAGGAGGGCTAGATGAGAGGCTGTGCCTGTAGAGTTTGGTTGAATCTCTTATTTAAAATGGTTCTTCCTAAAATCATAATCCCGAGATGTTTTTCTAAATAATTTAATTGTAGCATCCCTACGGAACTCATTCATGACCTATCTGAAAGTAAGTTTGATGGTGAGGGTGAATCAACTTTTTGTGAACATCTCTTTCAAGTTATCTTTCTATGTTTGTGTAATAGAGTGGAGTCTAAAGATGTCATGGCTAGATTACTCACCCTCACATTCGAAGTTCGTGTTAATAAATAATGTCATACATTACACGTTGCTTCTATCCATTTGATTGCTCAGCTTACCAATATGTTGTGTAAAGATATCGATAAGTACAACCATCAAGATGTCTATAAAAGAATATGTAATTTAAGAATGAAGCTAGATGAATTAGTTGAGGAATTTTTTGATTGGTTCCTTCACCTCTATTGCAAATTTCTCCAAAAAAAATTAAACTCATATTTATTGGGACAACAGTTTAAACACTTTGTTCATCTTTCGGTTTTCCTTCTTCCCCAACTCTTGTGGATCGTGAGGCACCTCATACTATAAAGGAGGTGTACAACACCCCTTTTTTCCTTGTCCTCCTCCTTTTCTGGTCCGAGTGTGGGTGCCCCCTTGTGGTGTTTGTAAAGTTGAGAAATTTGTGCAGCATGTCCCTAGCCCATCTTCTCATTTGTCTCCTGCTTCTATGGAGGAAGTTCCAAAATGGCTCACGAAGCCTGTAATGAAGAATCACTCCATTCCGCAAGAGGATGTCACTCTTCATAACTAAAGTCTCAAATTTGATCTACATCTCTACCATCCTCCATCATCTACAAGCCATGACTCCTTGTACCATGACTCCCTTCATCAATCCATTACACCAACCAATTTTTTGCATTCTCTTGATTCTCCAGCTGCTCAATCAAACTACGATCATGCACACGGTAGTCACATTACACAGGAAAATGACTATCAATCATCCCTCTGTATTTCAAAATTCTACACATCAAAATAATGAGATTTCATTCTTGAATCATGATCAATATGCTAATCTTAGTGGAACATCATGTACAATTAATTCTTTCGATCAACCCACAGTCTCGGCCAGTCATCACTCCCATGCTTCCATATGTCCTGATGATACCCAAGCACACAATGCGATATTTTGTTTTCTCATGAAGTGCTAACTTAGATCTAGGATGTGCTCTGGTCAAAGAATATGTTCATATCAAAACTTCCTCTTCAATTCACTTGCCCATGTGTCCCACCATTCACAATGAGTCCACATGCATCAGAGATATTCCATGTTCTCTTGTTTCTTCATCCAATGAGTTATCTCCTCAATTGAAACAAGGTAGTGACGTTGTCCACGATAAAATTGAAAATAGTATAATCATAGAGCGAACTTCCCATTCCTCATCATCCGTTGATGCGTTCCTCGTCCACTTCCTTGGTGGAAGTGAGTGGAGCGATTGATGTTGAAAATTTAAGGTTGTTCCTAGTTCAGTTAGTTGAGGGGGAATTTGGATTTTTATATTACTCCCCTCACTTCTTCTTTTCCGGAGGCTTAACTCCCGTAACGAGATAACTTTTGCCTTGGATCTCTCCTTTCAGATTTATACCTATAATTGTAGAACATAACTCTTTTATTTCCAGAATTAATTAATATTAGTCATAATATTTAACCAAAAACATCTCATCCGTATGCTTGAGAAGAATTGTTCAATAATTTATGACAAAGGCATAACAACTATTTTGTTTGTATTTTAGATATGAGTAATACAACCCTTGTTCATTTCTAATTGGAATTTTAAGCTTCTTTGAGAAATAAAGTGTCAACTATATATATTATCGAGGTAAATTTGTTATAAAATTATAAGGTAGACATGTCTTCATCAACATTGTGATTGTAGTTAGCTACTCTCATAATGAAGGATTTAGTATATATATATATAGCATATAATGCTCTCCGAAAATTTTAGGGGGAATATTTTAGGGGCTAATATTTGCAGGTGGACTAATTTTCCATTTTTTTCCAAAAAAGCTATACGCCAAGTTACTTTTTTTCTAAATACTATTCGCCCACATTTTATAGTATAAAATTATTTTTCCCTAAAATCGTCAAAATTTTATATAGACTAATATAAAATCATTAGAAATTTAAATATTTTTACAAAAATAGTGCCAAACATTTTGGAATATGCATGTTAGGGACTAGTAAGATTCACCAAGCTTTCTAAACTTTAAGATAACCGTCCATCCTTAAACTTTTTCTTAATGCTTTCTCATCTCTATAGTGCATAGATATTCACATGTATCCTTAGTAAAATTATAATTGAATGTAATTCATTTTCTCATATATTAATGAATCTTTTGAATTGCCGCTAAGTTCACTGGGTTTGATCTGAACTAAACTGAGTTTTTTATTTCAATGGAAATTCTTTTGTATACTTGAGATCGTCATTAAGTAAATTCTCCTAAAATTTAAGAGAACTTGTCTTCACTACTAGCTCAACCATCATGGAATCTAATTAGATTCATACAATGTTCTGCATATTTCTATAATTGTTGAGCAATCCTTCACTCTAATAAATATTTATATTCGTCTTACCTGATTATTGTCAATTTGATGCAACATTTATGTTGTTTTTTTTGTGCTATATGCTCCCGTAGCATGAAATACGATATTCGTAACTCTAAACATGTTACATGCATAAGGTAGAAAGTGAACGATTTCTGTTATAATAATTTATGTATTTTTGCGTCTTGCTAGCAGTTTCGATGTACTACGTTAAGGAAGTTTCATTCTTTAATCTTTCCTGGTGAGTCATTGCTCATCACTATTTTTCTTTCCCACGATGTTTAAGACTACCATATATGTACTTCATCCTACAACATTTAATACTTCGTCTATAACTGATTACAAGATGCTTGATCTATCCTCATTATCTAATTATTGTTTTCCTAAGTCCACATTCAATATTTGGGAACTCAACGCATATAAGCTTTCAATAATAAAACTTTTGACAAGATTATAAAAATTTCTTGTGATGTGTTCCCTATAATTACTGCAAGACATATCAACGATTTCCCTTATTGACCCGATGCAAATCCTGTTACTAATTATTTTTAAACATAATATTGCCACTCTTTGCTACTATAGCTTTTAGAACTCGGCTGGTAGATAAAAGTATCGAAAATAACTATCCAATATATAATAGCTCTTTATTAGTTAGGATATACGAAATTCAATTCAACATGGAAAAATATTGACCGGTAAATAATTCACAAATTTCGACATCTATGTGCTATTATTTTCAATAATGAAATAAATCACAGCCAATTTTAAATAAAATCACCGGTAGGGTACTTGGAATTTCACACTTTTTCTCCATTCAACTTAGAATTGTTTCTTCCAGTTCACCAATGTGTTGAGAATCTCTTGCGCTCCGAGCAATCAACCACTATTGTTGATGCCTTCTATAGTGATGAGAGTCTCTTGCCTCCCACCTTTGTTGATTGTTTCTATAGATATTTAATTCTTTTAGAATGGTTTCTTCTAGTTCACCACCGAGTTGAGAATCTCTTGCCGTCCGAGCAATCAACCACTGTTGTTGATGCCTTATATAGTGCTGAGAGTCTCTTGCCTTCAAGAAATCAACCACCTTTGTTGATTCTTTCTATAGGTATTTAATTCATTTCTTTCTTGATTAGGTTTCGTTTAGTGGCGTCATTTTTGTGGACATGTTTTTATTCACTTTTTTAGGTTTTTCCATCAAAAATCGTTTTTCTCTCGTATAGAGATTTTATGCATTTCCACTTTTAACATATTTCTCTCGCTAAACAACTTAATGGATCTTTCTTTCTCATCCATTAAGCTTATCTAGAATTTTTATCATGAAGGCATGACAAACATCTCATTTCTAGATTTCTCATTCGTAATTACAGACATCTCATTTATTTATTAATAAATATTAATTTACATATTTATTCCAATATTCCTCATGGTTTTTCGGTCCATTTTATCCAATATAGCTCAGCCAAACGAAAGAGTGTTGTAACAAACAACTGAGGGATATTAAAGTAAATTCCAGCTTAGAGTTGTTATAGCAAGTATCTCATTTTTTTTCAATTATTTTTTCTTTGGACACTGAATATTTAATTATATATAATATTGACTTTTTTATTTATTTAAACTAGGTAACATAGATCTCTAAAAATTTTATTTAAATTTTTCTTTGAATTTTTTTGAATTTTTTAGGGTTTAAACATCAATTAATGCACTTTTCACATTATAATTATTTTTTCATTTTAAAATTGATATGGAATTATATGAAGCCATGTGATATCGAAATATTTTATTTATGGCTCAGAGGGATTGAAATATTTTAACCACATTAGTTTGTAATATCAAGAATTATTTCACAAACCATAGTGAGGTTTTCATTATTTATGTTTTAAAATATTTTCAATTTAAAAAAAAAAAAAAATTAACATGCATATTCATATTTTTTTTATTAAAGCTCACATTTCTTTTCTATTTAGAAAATATTTTATCTTTATATTAAGAGGACACATGTCAACTTTATATTGAGCATGCAAAAAATGATATGTTTCCCTCATACTAAATTATAATGATTATGTTAATTTAGAAATATATACAATTAATTAAAAGGTAGGATTAAACCTTTAAATTATAATATGAAGACTTATAAATTTATTTTTGTATAATTATATGATGGAGATGTGTGATTATGTCCATGTTTAGCTTGGAGCTGACACATGTCTCATTTAAAATAAAAATAAAATATTATATAAAATGAAAACTAACATTGGCTATAATAAAAAAAGAATATCAATAATCTCAACTTTACTATGGTTACTTATTGTGTGCATTTTCCAACCTAGTATGAGGGAGATGTGTGATTATGTCCATGTTCAATTTAAAGTTGACACATCTCCGATTTCAAATAAAAATAAAATATTATCTAAATAGGAAAGCAATATTGACTATGATTAAAAAAAAATCAATAATCTCAACCTTAGTGTGTTCAC
>APFE030513805.1:5346-18949 GCA_000404065.3 Pinus taeda
CTATTCCTGTAGGTGTAAAGTTATCTGTTGAACAGTGACCCAAGACACAAGAAGAGGAAGAGGGCATGTCCCGTGCTCCATATGAAAGTGCAGTCGGTAGCCTAATGTATGTGATGGTCTGTACTAGACCAGACATTGCACACGTAGTGGGAGTATTGAGCAGGTTTATGTCAAAACCAGGGAAGGAGCACTAGACAACAGTGAAGCGGATTTTCAGGTATTTGTGTGGCACTAGTGATTATGGTTTGTGCTACCAAGGAAGACTAGGATTGGACAGAGTGTTGGATATTCATGGCTTTGTTGATGCATACTGGGTTGAGATCTGGATCAGATAAGATCTACAAGTGGGTATGTGTTTAACCTATTTGGAGGTGCAGTCTATTGGATGAGTAAGAAACAGTCTGTAGTGGCACTATCAACTACAGAGGCAGAATACATGGAAGCCACTCATGCAAGCAAGGAAGCAGTATGGTTGTAGAGATTGTGCTCAAGTATGGGGTTAGTATAGGGAGCTATAAGGATATTCTGTGACAGCCAAAGTGCAATTTTCTTAGCAAAGAACCCTGCTTATCATTCAAAGATAAAGCACATTGATGTTCAATATCACTTTGTGAGCGATATGATAGAAGAAAAAAAGGTGTTGTTGGTAAAGGTGGACACTTTGAAGAATACTGCAGATGCATTGACAAAATCTATGAGCTCTGAGAAGTTCTCTTGGTGTAGAGAAACAATGAGTGTTTCAGGGTTGGATAAATGAGTAAGATCTCTAGTGGCCCCCTGTGGAAAGAAAACAACAAGTGGGAGAATGTTGGATTATGTTATATTCTTTTCATGACTAGCCCACGTAGTGAACCGGGGGTTAGAGGGGGGCCAGAGTCCCCCCTTCGTTGCACCGATTTCATAGTGAGGGGGTCACGGGGGGGCGGAAACCCCCCCTGTCCAGGGGGTTTGAGGGGCGCGGGTAGCCCCCCTCTACGGGGTCTGAGCAATGCCCAGGGAAAAAAAAATTTGGACCCTATATTAGATTGGGCGGACCTACCTATGGTTTGGTGCATGATTTTCGCACATGGTTTTGGACACGATGGTTTTCGGTCCATGGTTTTGGACACGATGGTTTTTGGTCCATGGTATTGGATGCTTCGGCTTGTATAAATATGTATTGTAAAATTGAAAGGAATATAATGAAAAAAATCAAGCTGGTAGTCCTGGTTTTGGGATCCAGGGGAAAATATCTGTGTATATGTGTTTTATGTGTTATGCTCTCGCATTGTTTATTTTCTATGTTTTAGAATTTGTATGCAGGTAATTTCTGTACGGGGCTAAAACCTACACTTAGTATCCTCCTTTCCTTGTTTATTTTCATCCCTTGATTTTAGAAATGAATCCTTCACCACCTACTTCCCCTTAGCCTATACAATAGTTTTTTGGCTTTGTTGAGCTACTCTTGTAGCTGCCTCTCTAAGCTCTTGGTTTTGTCTTTTCAAAAATGTTATTTCCAGTTGTGACTTAGCCAATGCATATTTCATCTGAGTTATCTTTAGATCATCTTCCTCTACTTGGGATGTTTCAGTTTCTTTCACAATTTCTTCTTGTTTGTTCTCTGGGGTAACAACAAATACTCAAGGAATATAGTCCTCAATCATATTCTTCACCTTTGACCTAGTTCTATGCTTCAACAAGAAAATTTTGTCCTTCACTATCTCCTCTACTGTCAACTGAACCTTGGTTTCTTAGAGCTTTGCTTCATGGGCCTCTACTACATGAAAATCTGCTACATAAACCTCTGGCACCTGGTCCTTCTTCTTTCCTCTTGTAGTTTTCTTCTTGCTTAACCTTTTGCTAGATTTATTTCTTGGTTTCTTATTAATATGCTCATCTTCATTTATCGCTTCCACTATTTTTGTCACTAGTTCATCATGTTTCTCTTCTTTTTCCTCACATAATTCCGTTGGTGAAGAATCCACTTGAGGAAATAAACTAATATTTGTCAAAAAACTAGGCCAAGAAACATTTCTTTTCTCGATTTCAAACATAACTAGAATTTTAATCAAATAAAAATGAAACAAACTTGACATGTGGTTGTCTCTCTTGGGCTATACCTTCTCAGACATCCTTCCCAAACTCTTAAGCAGATAGTAAGGTAGGTTCATGGTTTTCTTGAATGTAAAATGAACCAAAAGCTTGGGGTGCTACTGATAAACTCTACTGTATCTACCCTCACAAGTAAAGTACCTTTGTATGACCTTCAAGAGTTGGCTATAGTGATCTTGGAGGTATGCGTTTGGGAAGGTTGTGTCCAACTGATTTTTAAATTATGGTTTCAAAAATTCCTTGAAAAATGAAGCATTTAGATCATCTCCTTTAAACCATTTTTCCCCATCTGAAGGAATTGTTATGGGATCATAAATGAGTTATTTTTTGATGGCTATCTCCAAATTTCCCAACTTTACATTTCCATCTTTGAAACTCAAGGAAAAATACTAGCTAATTGAACATGATGACCTATTGATTGTATCTTTTCACAGAAGGGGATGCACCCAACATTTTTGAAATCAACTCTAATTGTTGGACTAGAGTTTATGAGAGCCAAATTTTTGGGTTATGTATATACAATCTCCCCTCCTTTTCTATTTATAGTAGGATTCATTAGTCATTTTTATACACAAGGCAAACTTCTAGGTTTTTGGGAGACCACATGGGCTCTTGTAACTGCAATAAAAAGTGCGCTTTTTAATAGCAATAAAAAGAGGTTTATAAGGCCAACACGTTGTGCAATGAAGACGTGGTAAGTTGACAGCTTGAAAGGTGACTAATTAGTTTCAAGACTTTACAATTTTCAACCCTAGGCCAACTCATGGTTCAATATTAGTTGTTATTTACATATTACCCTTACTCATATTTGTAAAAGGAAAATAGGGTCTGCATGGCACAGAGTATTCACAATAAGCTTAAATTAAAATAAAAGCACAACTCCACATTCAAGAAAGGAAATAAAAGGGTTCTAAATGCTGAGTGGCATGACCCTACCTTTTGAAAACCAAGTACGAGTTATGACAACCTTGGATGGTTTTGGAAATAAGTTGCACAACAATTTGTGTAGCATCCTATGTGCAGCGACCCAATGTGCAACACCCTATGTATCAACCCACTCTAGAAAAAAACCTTTGTGTATTGTATCCTTCAACTCCTAGCTCAAAAACTCTGCAATTGAAACTTTATTCAATCAACTACACTGATAATCAACATTGCAGGCAACTTGTGTGAAGAAAAATGGCGGTAAGTCCATTTCATTTCAGACTGTTACTATTTTGTCCTGTCGTGTGATGTCATACAATGCCTCCCTTTGCAAAACATGATAACTTGGGCTTTATAATCATTAGCATATTTGATTTAGCATAAGATTTGGAGTGGTGGGAGGATTATATGGTAATGCCATTTTTAATGCACAATCATAGCTCTTGAAGGCGAAAATGAAAAATGGAGTTGTGATAATTTAATGTTTAGGAGTGAAGAATGATTATAAGTATTGGGGAGTAAGGTAGGGGGTTTAATACATGAATGATGAGAAATGGGAAAATATAGGATGTAAGTTATAGTGCTTTTGGGAAAGAATGCATAGATTGGAAGGGGAAAATAAAGGTGATGTTTTCAAAAACTATCTTTCTGTGAGTAGTGGTATTTTCAACTATGTCTGACTCATGTAAATCTCATGACAAACCCACTATTTACTCTCGTGACTCGATTATTCCAGACTTTCAAAATTTTCCCAATAACTCACAACAACCTCATGTTTTCGACCAGACCTCTTGATTACCACACCTATGGTGATGTTTTGGACTCTAACATTCAAACTTAAAACAATGATAGTGGCATTAAGTTCGATTTATTCAAGCTAACCATCAAGTAATTTGTACACATTTAACAAATATAAACCTACTGACCCTAACATAGGTAATGAAACATCCCATGAAATGGGAGGACTATATCCATTTAGTAGAGTTTTCCTATAACAACAGGTATCAACTTCCCTTCAAGATGAGCCCATTCGAGGCTTATATGGAAGGAAGTGTCATATTCCCTTAAGTTGGATTCAACCTAGATATAAGCTTATGTTAGAGATATATCTATTATAGGAAATGGAACAAATGGCAAAAAAATATTAAACAAAACTTGAATGTAGCATAGGAAAGGCTAGAAATATATGCAGAATTAAAGAGGTCACAAATAATTTCAAGTGGGTGAACATGTACATATGAAAGTGCGACCGAAAAATGGTTCCTTAAAATTAGGGAATTGTTTTAAATTGTCCCCTCTATATTGTGGGAAATTTGAGATTCTAGATAGGGTAGGGCCAATGGCTTACCATCTAGCACTACTATCCCTCATCATAATTCATAATTTATTTCATGTGTCTCTTTCAAAAATGGATAGTCATGATCCTAATGATACAACTAGTTGGAATGTTATACAAGTTGAACCAAATTGCAAGTTCTAGATCGAGCTTCTACAAATTTTCGATAGGAGGAAAAATACACTCTAGAATTGAGCCATCTTCCAGGTTAATGTGTAATGGAAGCACTTTGGGAGTAAGGAGGCCACTTGGGAGATGGACTATGAATTAGAAGAAGCATTTCCTATGTTGTTCCAAGGAAAATAAAAGCCTAAAAACACTAAGGGAAGTGTTTCATTTTATGGAGAGGGGAGATATAATTCCCTTGGTAAATTTATTTTTTATGACTTTATATTAAATTTGTGGTTGAAAATTCAAGTGGGACAAGTGGGATAATGTGATAATGTAAATATTTATTTTGACTAATAAAAAGAGAAACTATTTTTGTGTGTTATTTTTTGTGAATATTAGTTAAAGGCTATCATGTGAGATGAAACTCCTAATTGTCAGGAAAATAGTTGGAAATAGTCACAACTAAGAAGGGCCAGGAATAGAAGAAGCAAAATCCCCATTTTTTCCATTCAAGGAAAAGATGTTGGAAAAGACTAACCCCTGGAGATTTTCACGACGAGAGATAAATGTCATGGGTTGAACTTGTGTAAGAGGGGTTGTGGGAAATCAAGGTAGTTAGCTTTAAAATATAGTTCAATGGGAGATAAAGGTTGGACCTAAACCCATAAATTAGTAGGCCATTGCTAAGGGTTAAGTAGGTGAAAAAAAATAATATTCATGTAATTGTTTTCCTTACACAGAGTAGTAGAGATCAGAGGGAACTATTTGGAGGATTAGATCATGGTTGTGAGTAACTTGGAAGCCTTTAATTTATTTTTAGGGATTTATGGATAAGTATATATGATTACCAAGAAATAAGATTGTGTTAACTATATTCATTTTGCAGTTGAGAACTATGAGAAGTTCTAAGTAGGGAATTATATAGTAACTCTTCTTATTTCCTATATTTTCTTGAGTAATGGGATGGATGAATATTGCTAAATTTCCTGTAATGAAAATTTTTGTTTGTATATGTATGTGGATTTGGACTAATTTGTTGTAGGAAAGGTAGAGGCATGGTGATAGATGGCTTTGTATAAGGTTTTTAATAGGAAACCTAACCAGGGACCAACCCTGGAAACTAGTGCAAAAACGGGTATGAACATAAATATGAAAATTTTGCTAAGGTAGAATAATGCTAGGAAATAAGCAATCTACATACATTTGTTTTGAAAAAATTGAGTTCACTGTTAAAGTAAACAATGTTTTTGATAAAACATGACATTTACAAATATATATATATATAGGCATTTCAAAACATAAACCTTAGGTTTGACAAGTATATATGGAAACAAGGACTACAGTTACCTTTCCATGCACTTGTGTGAAGCAACATGTCAAGGGTTCATAAACCCTAAGGAAGAAAACAATGCTCATTTGAAGAGCATATGTGATAAAATATTTTTGAAGCCAAGGGATGAATTATTAGTGTTGATGCTAGATTATTATGGATATTTGATGGTGGCTAGGGTTTTCATTATTTTACCCATCTAGTGTTTGGAGAGATGGATATTGTAGAAATTTTGTGATAAACCTCTTCATGTGTATTTCATTTCTTCTATAAATGTACAAAGTATCTTTATATCCAAAATTTTGTCATATGGTCGAACTCCTCCCACAACAAAAACTAGTAGTGGCTCATAGCATGATGATTCTACTAAGATGTCATGTTACACTACAATGACATTCAATGTCATTATTGTTGGCATGTTTGTGTTTCTGTTAATGCCATCTGTTGAAGTTACGTACTCATAATTCTCTATTTATCATCTTTAGTCTGTTGTATATTTTTTAGGGTTGTCATGCTGATGTAAAATGATGTCATAGTCTCAGAAGGTCTATAGAATAGGTTTCATGAGTTAATAAGGCCTCATCTGAAGCTCAACTACAATTTTTCTAGAGCTTTAGTTGATGATGTGTGTGGCATTTGTTTGAGTCGTGTAGTTGGTTTCTTGATGTCATGATGGGATTGGAAGGATACTTTGTAGTTTGATATGAACCCCTAAAGCACTGATGTAAGTTTGAGGGAAATAATTCTTGTTTTAGATTATGTTATGTCGCAGACGCAGGGATGATGGGCTATGTGTGTGACCGTAAGGCCTTAGTCACTGGACGTTAGTGTTAGCATTGAGACCAATTGAAATTTCACAGTATTATTTGGGCGACTGAAAAAAAAAAATACAAAAATTACTCTGAATTTCATACGCACAATTTAAAAGGTTTCTTTTTTTTTTAGCAAAGCTTATGGTTGGAATTTTCCATAAAAATGTTCGAGACAAGTCATGGGGCCTCTAGAAGTTGATCAAAGTTGAAAATATCAAAAGGCTAGTGGAGTAATTGGTTTGATTTGGTCAATAATCCTATCTCAATCAAATCCAAAGCATGTGGAAAGGTTTTTGGTGAGCTCCATCATCTAAAGAATTTAGTGACTTAACCATTTCAATATTTTATAAATATGAGAAGAAACGTTGCTCATTTGGTTGTTTCTCTAGATATGTGAGTGAGTGAGTGTGAATGAAGTGCAAGTGCACAACCAGTGAGTATAGATGTGAGTTCAGAGGTTCAATATTGCAGTGTGTTTAAATATTTATTCATCATCAATGTTTAAGAATTTTGGGAAAATATTAAAGATCGGATTGGAGATTCTGTGTGGAGAGATTTGTTATCTCAATTGGAGTGTGAAATAGTGGTTACATGAGTGTGCTTATTTGTTGCTAGTTTTATTTATGTAGTAGCGTTTTCAGTCATAAATCACATTTTCTTGTAGCTGAATTGTTTGTACTTAGAGTAGGGGCATCAAGATAAGTGCATGTTGATTGTCTATTGTAGGAGCGAGTGCTCCAAGTTGGTTGTGGTCAACATTTCTCATTTCAATGAAGGGGTGGGTGCTCCATTACTACTGGTGGCTAGGTGATGTAATTTAAATGAGAACATATTGAAGCAATCAATAATAAGAAAAAGAAACAATCATGTCGATGGTTTTTTTCCTTGCCAAGGTTTTCCACGTAAAATCCAAGTGTCTACATGTGATGATTGTTAATGTTTTGGATGTGCATGATCTTGTTATATATTTCTGAAGAAAATTTCTAAATAAGTTTTATTTTCATAATTAATTGTTAAAAAATTTAGTAATACTGATTCACCCCCCCCCGCCGCCCCACCCCCCCCCCCTTAGTATTACTTTTATCTAATAATTAGTATTAGAGCTGGCTTCTTTTCTGCAGCTTGACTGTTAAAGGGAAATTTTGAGAAGGGACAATGGCGAGTCATGATGTGAAGGTTCCTATTTTTTGCGATGAGAACTACATTCTATGGAAGATGAGAATGGATCTCATTGTTGATGTTTTTTCTACTGTGGTGTCAGGGTATATTGTTCCTGATATTTTTCCATCAGACACTAATGAAAAGAATAGGTTTCAAAACAATTCCAAATCCATAAATGATATTATTGTAGAACTTAGTGAGAATGAGATGATAAAAGTCATGC
This sequence comes from Pinus taeda, assembly GCA_000404065.3. Taxonomy (NCBI): domain Eukaryota; kingdom Viridiplantae; phylum Streptophyta; class Pinopsida; order Pinales; family Pinaceae; genus Pinus; species Pinus taeda. The sequence continues at coordinate 13,335 of APFE030513805.1, forward strand.
ATTGTAAATAAAGCAAAGAAGTTTGGGACAAACTTGAGAATAGATATGAAGGTGATAAAAATGTGAAGAAAGAAAATCTCCAAGCCTATAGGATGAGGTTCAAGTGCTTGAAAATGAAGGAATATGAAACTATTATAGAGTATTTCTAAAGAGTTGAAACTGTGACAAACCTGATCAATAGCATAGATTAAAACATTGAAGATGAGATCATTATTTAGAATCTTGAGGCCTTTACTAGCAAGATTTAACCCCAAGGTTTTTGATATTGACAAGATGTCTAACTTGAGCACTCTTACTATGGAGAATTTGTTTGGAATTCTTACAGCTTATGATATGCGCATTGTAGAAGAGAAATTTGAGTCTAGTGAGGTTGCATTCAAGGCCTCCAATAATGTCAATGATCCTACCAAAAAGCTCAAGAAACTTCTAAAGAAAATCAAGGAAGAGGAAGAGTATTCTAACAGTGAATCTAATGAAGAAGATTCTCAATTTTCCAATAAATTAAAGAGAGGTTTTGGAAAGTAAAAAGGAAATATTCCATTCAAATTTTTTGAATGTGGAGAAGTTGGATATCTCGCTCCAAAGTGTCCACATAAAAGAAGTGAAAAGGAGGAGAAGAAGAAGGAGATGAAGAGCAAGGATAAAAATCAGAAATTTCGAAAAGGTAAAGCCAAAAACAGAAGGAGATACTATTCCAAAGAAGAAATTTGCACCTCAAAAGAAAGTAGTGAGAAATATTCATCTAAAGAAGAAGAGCACAATGAATGTGTTCTTATGGATTTTGAGTCTACATATGAATCTAATATTTAGGATGGAAAGATTGGTTTTGAAGGTGAGCTCATTAATGCACTTGATAAGATAATCAAGGCTAGAAATAAAAACAAGCTACTTAAGGAAAAAATATGCCAGCTGAAGGAAAATAAGCCCCATTTGGTTGATAATTCTTCAAAGACCCAGTTGGATGAGCTTGAGAAATTCAAACAAAATTTGTTGCAACAAATTGTGATTCAACAAAATAATATAGCCAAGTTGGAAAGAGAAAATGATTCTTTGAAGCAGAATATTGGTGGAGCTCCAATTGCATGCACCCATGAGGAGGACATCATTTTCTTAAAGAGAGAATTGGAAGAGGCAAAATTGAAAGAAAATGTGCTCACCAATCACTAGAATAATGGAAAGAAAATTGTCAAAAACTTGAGGAAGAAATTGTTGCATTAAGGGCCAATCTATCAAAAGTAGAAAATAAAGCATGTTTAAATCATAAAATTTTCAACAGATCCGAAACCTTGCAAAGTATTCTTAAAATGAAAAGGTCACCAGAGTAAAACACTACATTGGGGTTCAAGCATCCTCCAAAAAATGTCAAAGATCAACCAAGTACCAGTTATGCATATGCTTGGAAAGGAAAGGAAGATAAATCAAATATTGCAGAAACTAACAAGAATGTGAAAAATAATGAATCTTAAATCAAATCAGCAAGAAATCAAAAAGTGAAGTAAGCAAGATCCTCAAATTTCAATCCTCCATCATGGCTGAAAAAACTCAGGTATCCCACTCTATTTTATGGTTATTGTTTTGCATGTAATAATTTTGGACAGAAGGCCATAAATTGTAGGTTGAAGATGTTTCATAGAAGAAATGTTGATAGATCAAGGGTTTCTAAAGTACTAAATATTTTTCATTTTAATGCAAATAATTCTTTTGCTTCACTAATGAATGAGATCGATTGTTTCAGATTCAACAACTTTGCTCACATATCTAGTGAGTGCAGATCTATATTTTCAAACTCCTTTATTTGGAATAAACAAGAGAAATCTAATCAGCAGAAAGTTGTGAGAACATGGCAGAAGAAGGCCCAGAATTCATAAAATTGTGAGCTTGCTTTCATAGCTCATGATAAACATGAACAATGGTTGATTGATAATGGATGATCCAAGCACATGACCAGTGATAAGAGAAAAATTTGCAGCTAAAAGAGTACGAAAAAGGAAATGTTAGTTTTGGAAAAAATGTAGGAGTTCCCATCAAAGGGAAAGGAACAATTAGGATGGACAAGAATACAAAATCTCGTAGTGTGTTTTATATTGATGAATTGAAGCAAAATCTCCTTAGTGTGAGTAAGATTTGAAATAATGGGCATGATGTGACTTTCATGTTTAAAGAGTGTGAGATCAGAAATGCAAAATCAGGAAAGTTAGTTGCAAAGGCCATTAGAAGTGACAACAACATGTATATTTTTTATGACACTATAAACAATTGTTGCATGAGAAAAATAGAATAATCCTAGCTATGGAATAGAATATTGGGTCATGTTAATTTTGATAATCTAATAAAAATTAGCAAGATTGGAGTAGTTAGAGGATTACCAAGGGTGGCTAAACTAGATGCCACAATATGAAAGTCATGCCAATTTGGGAAACAAACAAGAGTGCATTTCAAATACAAGGAGCTCACTACAAGTAGACCATTGGAGCTAGTGCATAAAGATGTACGTGGTTCTACAATGAAGCGAAGTCCAAGAAGTGACATATTTTTCATATTATTTGTTGATGACTTTACTAGAGCCACATGGATTATGCTTATGAAATAAAATCCCAAAGATTTCAGAAAATTTAAGTACTTTAAGGCACTTGTTGAAAATGAAGTTCTTTTGAAGATAAAGAGTCTTAGATTTGATAGAGGATGTGCGTTCATATCCAAGGAATTTGATGATTTTTGTGAGTATCATGGGATGAAGAGGTAATACTCCATAACTAGAATACCACAAAAAAATGGTGTAGTGGAGAGGAAAAACATATTGGTCCCAGATATGGTGTGAGTTATGTTAGATGAAGTTGGTGTGCCATATACTTTTTGGGGAGAAGAAACTCAAACAACAATATATTTGGCCAATTGAGTTCTTATTAGTCCTAGTAGTGATAAAACACCATATGAGTTATGGAAATGAATACCAACAAAAGTTGACCACTTCAAAATATTTGGGATCAAGTGCTACGTCAAGAGGACTGAAGAAAATCTTGGAAAATTCGAACCAAGAGTTGATGAAAAAATATCCCTTGGCTATTCCTTTAAAATAAAGGGATACAAATGCTAAAACAAGAGAAAAAAAAGGTAATTGAAGGCATTGATATTGTTTTTGATGAATATTTTGCTAAATCTAATGATTTGGAAGATGTTGCAACTGACCATGATTTCATAGAATATGAGGACCAGGAAATCTCTTACAAAGATGAAGAAGAGGAAGAAAAGAGAAATACCTCCACTACAAAGAAGGAACCACTAAGTCACATCCAAAAGAAGCACCCAAAAAGTCAAATTATTGGAAGCAGAGAGCTTGGAGTGCAAAAAAGGAGGAATTTGTTGGATAGCTTTAATCAAGCACATTTTGCAATATTGTCTCAAATATAGCTCAAAACCTTCAATGAGGCTAGAGAAGATCAACATTGGATTAAAGAAATGAATGAAGAGTTGGATCAGTTTGAAAAGACCAAATTACTTGGGAGATTGTACCAATGCCAAAGGACATAAACATTACTGAAACCAAGCTGGTGTTCAAGAACAAGATAGATGAGGAAAGAAAAGTGGTAAGGAACAAAGCAAGACTTGTGTGCCAGTGGGATACTCAGGTAGAAGGTATTGATTTTGATGAAAATTTTGCACCTGTAGCTACATTATATGCAATAAGAATGTGTTTGGTCTTTGCATGGTATAGGGAAATTAAAGTTTATTAAATGGATGTAAAATCAGCTTTCTTGAATGGTGATCTAGAAGAGGAAGTCTATATAGAACAACCTGAAGCTTTTTTATTGGGTGATGATGAGAATCAATTGTGTAGGTTGAAAAGGGCCCTTTATGGCTTGAAGCAAGCTCCAAGGGCATGGTATGCAAATCTAGACAAACATATACAACATCAAGGCTTCCAAAAGGGATCCACAAACAATTATTTATATATCAAATTTGAAGGTGATCATTTTCTAATAATTGTTATGTATGTATATGATATTATCTTTGGGAGTGATTTGGAGGAGGTGGGCCAAAATTTCACACAAGAAATGAAAAAATAATTTGAGATGCCAATATTGGGAGAGCTTACATTCTTCCATTGTTTGCAAGTTATTCAAGATGATAAATGCATTTTCGTTTCTCAATCAAAGTATCTTAGAGAGAAATTAAAACAATTTGGCATGGAAGATTGCAAACCGATATGAACTCCTATGGTAACTGGTTGTAAATTGAGTAATATGATAAGTCACCATAGGTAAATCAGTTTGTGTATCATTACATGATTGACAGGTTATTGTATCTAATTGTTTCTAGGCCTAATATTGTGCAAGTTGTAGGATTGGTCTCAAGATTTCAAGCTAATCCTAAGGAGACTCATCTTAATGTTGTAAAGAGGATATTCAAGTACCTTCAGGCACTGTTGACTATGGATTATGGTATCCCAAAGGCAAACATTTCAATTTGATTACTTTTATTGATGTTGATTGGGCTGGTAGTATTGATGACAGGAAAAGTACTTCAGGAGAAATTCACTTTTTGGGAGATTGTTTGGTGTCTTGGGCTAGCAAGAAAAAATGTTTTATCTCTTTGTCCATTGTTGAAGCTCAATATATCGCAGCAACCACTTATTTACACACATTTTATGGATGAAGAAAAATCTTCAAGACATGCATTTTGAGTATGAAGTGCCTCTTCCCATCATGGTAGGCAACAAAAGTGCAATAAGCATCTCAAAAAATCTAGTTCTTCATTCCAAGAACAAAAACATACCAATCAAATATCATTTTCTCGGAGAACAAGTGGTCAACAAAGTTGTGAAGCTGGAATATATTGCTTCAAATGAAAAAATTGCAGACATCTTAACTAAGCCACTTCCAAGGGAGAAATTTGAATATCTTAGAGAGCATATGAGTGTTGTGGATTTTTTAAGGCATTAAGGAGTTTTTCATGGAGTTAGTTGTTGTCATATGGCTTCCACCATGGGCACTTTCAGCTGCAAAATTTGGAGAATGGGTGGTGATTTTTTGTGTTGTGTAGGTAAATCCCCTCTGTGGACAAAGGCGATCCCACTAGCTTAACTGAGGTCTAGCAACAATCAAACAACGCTAACACGTAGGTTCCTAATTGCAAAGTAAAGGCCAAGATGAGATCCTACCTCGAATCCAACGCTTATATTCATAGAAGGGTCGTTGCTTCCGTTCTTTCGCTTCAGCTGGTCAAAATCCTCATGATCTCCGTGAATAGACACCTGCACATGCAAAGAACAAGACAAATACAAGCATAAAATCTGGGAAATGCAACTATGTATCAGTTAGGAAGGATACAACTCAAATATCATAATAAAGACACATGAGTGGAACCATAATGATAGTCGTCTATTATTATTGATAAAACAAAAGAGAATATAACCAAGTTCTGACGTCAAATCCTCCTTTGGCTAGGTGAATCAGCAACACATGCTTTGCAAATCTTGTAGGGATGGGAACAAGCCTCTCTCTCCTTGATCACTTGGACATGGATCTCCTCCTTAAAGATTTAGCCTCATAGGGATACACAAGACCTCTTGCAAGATGAGCTTAGCAATCCTCAGACTTTGGGAGTTTTGAAAAGTA
>APFE030513805.1:26552-65127 GCA_000404065.3 Pinus taeda
GAAGAAGACGAAGATGGATCAGCCACCATTTGAGTCTGTTGAGAGGGGAAAGGTTCTTTAAGAACCGCAGGAATCCCAGGAGCGCCTTTCAACAAACGACTAACCTCGGACCGCCTTGGGCAGTGTTTAGTGTAGTGATCCTCATCACAGATGAGACAAGGATATTTGGGTTTGTGCTTAGCTCCTTCCTCGGATGGAGGTTTGGAGGAATCCTGTTTAGGTTGCTCAAACTTATTCTTTGCTTTCCCCTTTTTCTTTCCTTTCGAGGCCTTACTCGCCATGGTGGACTGGACGACGTTAACCTCGGAAGTACTTCCAGAATTCGAACCACACTGAGAAGTGTTTTCGTTAGAAGCATTCGATTTTTGCTTTCGAGGGTTTGAGGATGATTTTTTGGACGACGGATTTACAGAGCCAATAACTCCATCAACAGATGGTTTTGGTGGAGCCTTGGACGTACCAGGTCTCGGGGCATCAGGAAAATACTCATATAAAGTACCTGACTGAGAATAAACTAAGTCAAGGTACTGATCACGCGCGATAGCTTGCTCTTCAGTCACACAAGCTCCCATAGCAATGTCCCGTGCAATCTTAGGGACAAAGGAAGTTGTGAACCAATCGGTGAGGAGTTGATCAGGAATCCAAAACTTGATCAACTGACGATGCCTTCAGCATTCATGTATATGATCGGAGATGTGCATAGCCGTGTCCTGCTTGAGAGACGTAAGGAGATGGGTCCCTGTCTCGTACCGAATGGGTAACTGAAAATGAGTGAGGAATGCCATAGCCAATGAATTGAAATCTTGAAAAGACCCACGGGTCAATTCAATGTACCATTTAGCAGCGGAGCCGGTGAGAGTCCTTTCGAACAGGCGAAGTCTAACCGAATCATCAAGCCATGAATTAGACGAACACCAAAGGTGATAGGTCATTACATGGGCTTGAAGATCCTCTCCAGCCTTGCCGTTGAATTTGGGACAATCATCGGGTATCTTAATTGGAACTGGTGGCCATTATGGATTATGCAAAATAGGATCATTTGTTAACTTCGACACATCGGGCATTTCCAACGTCGCTAGAAATGGTAGTTGCGGGTTGAAGGACATCTGCGGATATGAGGTAGGGCCAGAGTTCCATCGAGTTTCTATTTGCCCCCATTGACCTTGTCTGGATGGACCAGGTCCAAAAGGGCCTTATCCATAGGAACTTTGTCCATAAGGGTTATATCCGTAACTGGATGGTTGATTCTGGTTCTGCCCCCCAGCGCCCCATTGGTTACCATACTGCCCTGCAGGAGCAACATTGGGTTGCTGATAATTTTGATAAGGGGTGGCCTGCGGCTGTTGGTAATTTTGATACGGGGCGAATTGATTTTGCCCTTGGGGTTGCTGGTATCCATATGGTTGCTGGGCTCCATATTGAGCCTGGGAACCAGGCGACATTTGATAAGAAGATTGGGATTGGTACCCACCTTGTGGCTGGAGGCCAGTTTGATTCTGGGGTTGGTAATCGGGTTGAGCTTGAGAAGAAGGAACCATTTGCATGCCCGGTTGGGCCGCCCCAGAGAGATATCCTTGCGAAGACTGAGGTTGGGCCATCTGGCCGGAAGGTTGTCCTGATTGGATCTGAGACGAACCTACTTGCCCAAAAGGTTGGACTTGCTGTGTGTTTGGTTGTCCTTGCGCAACCGAAGGTTGTCCTTGTAGACCAGATGGCTGACTAGGCTGAGTAGTGGGCTGGCCTTGCTGCACGTAAGGCTGGCCACCTTGGCCAGAAGGGTAGCCTTGCTGGTTTCCGGGTTGTCCTTGCTGCGCGTAAGGTTATCCCGGATTCCCATAGGGTTGACCCGAAGGGTATCCCTGTTGGGGACCAGGTTGTCCTTGTTGAGCATAAGGTTGTCCCAGGTTTCCAGAAGGTTGCCCAAGATATGTATAAGACGGACCACCAGAGACCGAAGGTTGTCCCTGGTAGGGTTGTCCTTGCGAGCCTCCAGGTTGCCCTGGATAGGTTTGGCCATAATACTACTGCCCATAATTAGGCTACGTGTAGGATGGCTGACCTTGGTATGATGGTCCTTGAGATGGCTACCCTTGATCTGGACGGAATTGGCCACCACCGTAACCAGTGGTACCCCAAGCCACATTCAACGAAATGGTACCTTCCACATCGGGTTGAGCTGGTAAGGAGGTATACAAATAATGATTGACAGGATCATAATAAGGGCCTTGCCCGCCTAGATTTTGGACAGCATGCAAGTACTGAGAATATGCCCCCCCTGCTGAAATGGCATCAAAAGAAGGCAGGGCACCGCTTGCAGAATGAACAACTCTGGCAGTATGTGCCGATTGACCACTACGCACCAGACCATGGGATGGGCTGGCAACAGTGGTTACGACAGAAGATGCCGTAACGGCACTAGAAACTGGAGTCGACGATGCGACACAAATGGTCGGACTGGTCGGAACTGACGTGACAGCGATATGGTGAACTTGGGAAACAAAAGGTCCCGTAGTGGGAACAATGTTATTATCCCATATAGAAGAGGAACTCGCAGAGCCCATGGCATCCCCCAGAGATCTATAGCGCGCCGGCACTGTAATACCGAGAGGTGTAACAGTGTAGGGCGTAGATATGATCGGGGATGTGGCCGGGATGGGAGTCTCAATACTCGACATAACGGGTGTTCCACTTGATACAGGAGATGTTTCTTCCATATCAGAAGAAGCCATCGGGGACGAAACACTAATAGGAGTAGAGGGAAAATCCTCTTCAGAGGGCTCCCAAACAGGGTTCCAAAACAATTCGTAAAGCTCATCCTCTGGAGCACGAGAGTTCAACGGTTGGACACTTGGAATAACAGGGAAAGTGTCGCCACAAACCGGTGTCTCAGGAGCAGTAGAAGAAGTAGACCCTTGGTCACTCGAGACGGGAGACGGGATCGATGGATCCATGAGAATGATCGAATCAAACAAAAATCCTAGACAAGCTAACGATAAAACTCCCTACTCAAAACTAGCGCAAACAACATCTAACAAGGTAAATGTAATCGTGGTCGAAGAAATTTTTAAGACATTAGGAAACAACTTGACCTTTTCATGTTTTAAGAGTCGAGAAGAGGACAAAAGATGACTCTAGTCGCCTTCGAATATTTAGTGAGCCCGAAGTGACAAATGATCAATAGAGCCTTTTCTTTTAAATAGTCCGAAAAGGATCAAAAAGTGACTACTCTGGAGAAACTAGGCAAGGGGTTTACCAGACAATCCGTAAAACTGCATATACACCTTAACAATCATATGAAGTCCAAGGAATTTCCGTACGACAATCAATCTTCCCGAATGCTGTGTTCGGTGCTTTACGGGCTGTAAGGCGGTAGACATGGCTTCCTGTGGATCAAGGATGATAACCTAGTGGAGTCTCCCCATATATACGCGATGGTACGTGGGAGCACAAGTCCGTAATAGACCATAGTTGAATCACACAAGGAGGAATCACCCAACCTTAATGCGAGAACAAAAGTGACTATGTTTAACGATGCCGGAGCATGTCTCTAGCCTAGACCTCTAGAATGTGAGCGTTATGTTCCAATGCGTTTTTAAGTTCATTTGATTTATTTTAAAGTTGATTTTGAGTTAAGTTTCGGTTTTCAGGTCCTACTGTATGTAATTTCTCAAAATTCCTAAATGCAATCTATATGCCAAAACATGTCATTCCATTCGATGAATGCTAACTACAAAAGAGTTTAGAGAGCTTTCATGCAAACGAAACGATCAAAAACAGCAAAGAGTTTCCCTAATGCAGCTAATGCAAATCACCAAACTTTTCTTTAAGATCACTAATTCACTAATCAAAACAGAAAGTCCTAACTTTCATTAACTATTTCAAAGCAAAAGAGATTTTCTTTTTCAATAATGGAAAAATGCACTAAAGAAATTTTGAGAAATAACACTAACAAATTCTAACCAATACACACACGTTGAGTTCCTCAAAACACAAATCAAACATCAAAAGAATAAAATTTTTCCCAAAGACAACAATGAGCCGTGTGATCTGGGCTCAAAGTGAGACGAAGTGGAATTCAAGTGGAGACGAAGAAAATCACCTAAATAACGCAACGAAATGATTCACGACTACCAAACAAGTGTAAGGGAGCAAACGAGAGAGTCGATTGGTCAACAAAAAGATCAAAACACCTTAGGAAGGCTCGATTCGCAAGGCCACTAGATGCCCTAGAGCTAGGGATGTGAAATCGGTAGAAAAAAGCAAACACCCAAAGGGTAGCGACCGAAACTAGTCAAATCACACTCCAACACACCAAAGTAGTCTAGTAAAGGTACTTAGGATGAAACCAAAGCTCAAAAAATCAAGAACCAAGCAAACTTCATAAGTTTACAGGCCTGGAGCGACTGTCAGGCTGCAACTAGCGCTTTTCAGGATTGGTGCGGGTTGTCAATGTGCAACTTGCGCCAACCGGCGCCACTGTCACGCTATAAACTAGTGCCAGTCGAGTTTGCTATGGAAAAAAAAAAACACAAGAGCCAAGGCTAAACCAACAATACCTAAGTACTCTCAAGAGGCAAAAACAACACAGGTATCCAACCCAGAAAGCAAAACAAGCGGGAGAAATCAAGGAAACAATCAAGGAACAAGGCTAGTCCCAAGTCGTTCAGTTTGCAAACCAAACTGGAGATAGACTGAAGTAGCATTGATCTACTTCGCTAATGCAAAGCAATAGCGTTTCGAAGGCTATCTGGCCAGACTTCAAACTCCGTCTAATAATTCACAAATCAAACAACAAGACAAGATAAACAAACAAGGAAAAAACCTGGTCCCCAGCGAAGTCGCCAAATTGTTGTGTAGTTAAATCCCCTCTGCGGACAAAGGCGATCCCACTAGCCTAACTAAGGTCTAGAAACAATCAAACAATGCTAACATGCAGGTTCCTAATTGCAAATTAAAGGCCAAGATGAGAGCCTACCTCGAATCCAACGCTTATATTTGTAGAAGGGTCATTGCTTCCATTCTTTCGCTTCAGCTAGTCACAATCCTCACGATCTCCGTGAATAGACACCTGCACATGAAAAGAACAAGAGAAATACAAGCATAAAATCCGGGAAATGCAACTATGTATCAGTTAGAAAGGATACAACTCAAATATCATAATAAAGACACATGAGTGGAACCATAATGATAGTCGTCTATTATTATTGATAAAACAAAAGAGAATACAACCAAGTTCTGACGTCAAATCCTCCTTTAGCTCGGTGAATCAACAACACATGCCTTGCAAAGCTTGTAGGGATGGGAACAAGCCTCTCTCTCCTTGATCACTTAGGCATGGATCTCCTCCTTAAAGATTTAGCCTCATAGGGATACACAAGACCTCTTGCAAGATGAGCTTAGCAATCCTCAGACTTTGGGAGTTTTGAAAAGTAGAATCATTAACAAAGAATTACCAACTAGCTTGTCAAAGGGGAAGGAACAAGCTTATATAGGGATAGGAGGAGTAGATAAGACCATCCACTTGATTCATGGGATTCTCCTTATCATTAGGAAGCTTCCATGAGAGGTGGAGAACTACTTCCCTCCTTGGGAGATACGAAGCCCAACTGAACCAATTCAAACTGGAATTAGTTTATGGATAAGGTGGAAAGAACCTTCGGAAGTTTGATGGTTTAAAACTTTACCAAACTGGGTTGGCACTAGCGCGACTCTGAGACAGAGCGCCAGCTGGCGCGCCCTCTTTGGAGGATTTACCCCATTGGCGTGAGCAATACACTCTGGAACAACGCCAATGGAGAAAGGGCTACATGTTTGGGTATTTTACAGAAGGTTTCTTCAGGGCATATAGAGTACATACTTTAAGGGATACAAAGCAGGTGTTTTCGAGTCATGTCACTTCTCATAGGTCCCGGAATAGGTCCTCCAATGTACGGGAGAAGTATAACAGGGACGGTGACAAAATATGTGTAACAATTTGTTTGCATTCTTTTCAAAGAATTATGAATTGTTCGCTTACTTCTTCTTGCTTCATCTCAAGATGGATTTCTTCTTCATGTACATTGATTCTTCAAGATGGTGTGGTGTCAAATATATTCAAAGGGAGAATGTTCAACAACTCAGGGGGAGTATTTTTTTAGCTCTTCAGGGGGTGTACTTCATCTTTGGCCATGTATTACATTGTTTCTATGTATTTTACTTTTCCATGTAAAACCCCTTGCCCTTGATATCAAGGGGGGAGAGTGAGTGAGTTATTTATGTGCTCAGCTTGAGATTGTATGTAAATGTAATTTTTATTTTCAAAAGCTACACGTTTATGTCATTGGAAAAAGGGGAGATTGGTGACATGTTTATGTTGTCATTGATGTCACAAGTTGAAGTTATGTACTCAAAATCCTATATGTATCACCTTGAGACTGTTTTATACTCGTTGAGAGTTGTCATGCTAATGTAAAAAAATTTCATAATCTCATAAGTTCTATAGAAGAGGTGTCATGAAGTAACAAGGACTCATCTGAAGCTAAGCTACAATTATGCTAGAGGTCTAGTAGATTATGCTCTACCCCATTCCCATGGATGATGGGCTACACATGCGAACAAGAGGCCTAAATCACTAGTTGTCAGTGTTATGCATGAGACCAGTCAAAATTTTATAGGATCGTGCATGGGATTGAAACAAAACACAAAAATTACTCTGCATTTCAGATAAAAATTTGAAATTAATTTTTTTTTGGCAAAGCTTATGGTCTGAATTTTCTAGAAAAAAGGTTGAGACAAGTTGTGAGGCCTCTAGACGTTGGTCAAAGTTGAAAATATCAAGAACCTAGTGGAGTAAGTGGTTTGATTTGGTCAAGAGTCCTATCTCAATCAAATATGAAGGATGTGAAAAGGCTTTGGGCGAGCTCCATCATTTGAAGAATTTAGTGACTTAACCATTTCAATATTTTATAGATATGAGAAGAAAAGTTACTCATTTGGTTGGTTCTCTAGACATGTGAGTGATTGAGTGTGCATAAAGTGCAAGTTCACAACCAATGAATGTAGTAGTGAGTTGAGAGCTTTAAAATTGCAATGTATTTCAGGATTTATTCAACAACAGTGTTTCATAATTTTGTACAGAGATTGAAGATCAAATTGGAGAGTGTGCATGGAGAGATTTGTTTATCAAATTGAGTGTGCTTATTTGTTGCTAGTTTTATTTATGTAGCAATGTTTTCAAATCTTAATCATATTTTCTTATAACAAAATTATTTGTACTTGGAGTGGGGGATTCAAGCTAAGTGCATGTTGATTGTCGATTATAGGAGTGGGTGTTACAAGTTGGTTGTGGCCAAAATTTCTCATTTCAGTGAAGGGGTGGGTGCTCCAAGTTTGATGTGGCCAACATTTCTAATTTTAGTGAAAGTGTGGGTGCTCCAAGTTGGTTGTGGCCAACATTTCTCATTTCAGTGAAGGGGTGGGTACTCCATTGCTAATGGTGGCTAGTTGATGTAATGTGAGTGAAAATATTTGAAGCAATAGTTAATAAGAAGAAGCAACAAATAGTTTAGTGGTTTTTTGCCATAGAGGGGGATTTTTCCACCTAAAATCGAAGTGTCTACATGCGATGATTGTTTTTGTTTTTCATGTGCGCGATCTTGCTATATATTTTTGAAGTAAATTTTGAATAAGTTTTATTTGTAGAATTAATTCTTAAATTTCCATAATATTGATTCACCCCCCACTACCCCTCTCTCAGTATTACTTTTGTTTAACAACTATTACCATATAAATTCACATAATTTTAACCATTACTTGCAGATGTTGGGCACGATGGTTATGCCTTAGTCTAGGTTGACAAGGACCTTGTGTTAAGTTGTGCCTAACATTTTGTCTATATAGTCAACGCCTACAAACCATTGCCTGAAATCATTCCATGTCAATATAGTTAACATAGAGTCCTAGCTAGGAATATTTGAATAAATTACTCAAGAAATAGAGAGGTACCTTCATATTATTACCAGTAGGTTTTTCCAATTGTCTCGAAAAGGTTGGTAATTACATCAGTCCATAAAAATGTGTTATTTGTTGACTAGTAAATGTTCATCATTTCTTTGGCAAAAAAACAAAGACAACAATATTTTTTAGTAATGTTGAGATCGTGGATCCTTATTTATACCATTTCTATAGAGTTCATATGTTCTAGCCATGTAATCAGAAAAAATGGTTAACTGAATGTGGGCATTGGAGATGGATGGTACAACTGCTCATTTAATGAACTTGCAAAAAATTATTGTGATGGTTCTTTATTAGATATCCTACTTCAGTGACCTCAATGTAGCCAAGGATGCATTAATTTCAGCATTTAGATTTCTTGGCCCTTGGTTCAGGTTTCATAATTCTAAATTTGGGTTTAGTAAATGTTGGTTTGGACTCTGAATAGGTTGCATCTTAACCAATTTCCCTGTAATTCAATATAGTGGTTGTGTTTAAGGTATCATTTTGTGTATTTTTTCCAATATTAAACCAATTTTTTAAAAGAACCAAAAAAATAAAAAGCATGAGAATGCTTACATTGGCTCTAAAGAGGATGTATGGTGTTTTTTTTCTAGTTGATATTGTTCAAGAATTATTTGTTTTTCTCAATATCTCCAAACAATGTGTCATGGAGCCCCACAATGGTAAAAAATGGGGTCGCATATGCATAAAATAGAAATCTCATCAGGAATGCATGTGGGTTCCTAAGAATGCATGAATATTCCTTATCCATGTTGAGTTAGCAACTTCGCTACAATCTTGGTTAGAAGCTCGAGCCGTTGCAAGAAGATTTGTGCATGAGCACATGAATGCTTATCGAGACACATTTTGATGACAATTCCATTGCCACTTTTTGGTCATCATCTTGTTGTGAGAACCCAAAAAAAAAAAAAAAAAAACTATTTATCTCATCTACAGAAACGTTTACACTTTTTCACTCACATAACACTTTTAAAACCCAACCTTTCATGTTCAATTTTATTTCTTTGAATTAATATTAGAAATGTGAAACATAATTCATAATAATGGGTTTCAAATTAAACTAATAAGAAACTAGACTATTGTAAATAATTGATACCTTAGTTGGGTTTGATTCTAGAATTAAATCATTATCTATTTAAACATCTAAAAATGTATGACTTGATTTTGAGTCCAAAAATATATTGGAAATCCTGTAATTAATATTACAAGACACAATGATTGGTTATGTAAAAGAGACTTTAAATTCTTTAGGCCAAGTATCATTGCCTGTAGAATAAATGTTGGCATAGGGAAGTGTTGGAATTTTTTCCAAAAGATTATTATTTTGATCAAATATATTAGATTGAGCTTTCTAGAAAATGGTTTTATGATCTTGGATGGATTACATACTTTGAAATAAAATTGAAATGACCCAACTAATTGCTGAAAATTGCAAATTCATTTAAAACAAGACAAAAGCATCAAAATTGAAAAATGTAACAATTGCATGATAGGTTCATATTATGATTGAAATGTTACGGAACTTGGAAAACCAAATACATTAGCAACAGAAAATCTTTTTCTCGAATCTAAAACAATGGAAACTAACACTATTTTAAATATATTCCACCATGTTGTGATTATTTGTACGTTATAATTATTTTTTCTCTAGTTAAGGTAAACTTGGGAACAATAACCACAATATGATTCTAATACTCTCACCATCTGAAATTGACTCAAAAATTAGTGCCACACATAATCTTTATGTTGTAAACAAATTTGGGAAAGACGAGTGGAAGGATCTCTTACTATTTTAGATATATTTGTATAATGTCAAAATGGGTGTATACATAAGCTACATTTTTAGCTCAATATTAAGGAGGGTGTAATGGTTTGAATGAAAATTCTAACAAATATTGAAATGGGATGAGAAAAAAAATCATTAGAATGTGCATTTAAAAGCTAAGCTACAACCACAATTGTTGATCAATACCCCACCCAAAAAATATGTCCTTGTAAGTCACCATTTACATCGGTGTTTTTTACTTCTTTTAATCTATCATTGAGCTCATTGGTATATGTTTCATTGTTGATCAATCAAAATGAGGTGGAATTGCATCATTGGATTCCAATAAGGGTAGCTAGAGAATGTGTGTTTTGATCAATACACAAGCAACCCCAAAAATATGTCCTTCTAAATCACCATTTCCATGGATGGCTTGTACTTCTTTGAATCTATCTTTGAACTCATTGGAATCTATCTCATTCCTTATCAATCAAAATGTGGTGGAATTGCATCATTGGATTACAATAAGGGTACCTAGAGAATGTGTAGTTTGATCAGTACACGAACAACATGAAAGGTGATTGACAAAGGGGATGTGCTGTCAAAAACACTGTAATCAATAGTCAATGTTGGAATAAGTTTACTTGACAAAGTAAAATATGCTATAAAAAATAGTGCTTTACTAAGAAAAGTTAGTCATTCACAAACCACATAATGACATACTTTACCTAATCCACTCGCACTAAATAAATGAACACACTCATGTTCATCTACCAAATAAAAATTAAAGGTGAAACTCATGAATGCTAACATAGAAACGTAGCTTATAGTCATTCAAAATTTCAAATGAACTAATTTAACTAGATAAAATAAACAATCAATATTTTATTCCTTGTTCATTAGTTTGTAGAGACATTATTGATACAATTTTTTTCAATTATATTTTAATGAAATATTAAATTCATATATAAATTAAAATTACATAATTTAATGTAAGACTTTAAGCTCTTGTGGTCGTTATTTTGTGTAGTAGTTATCGGATTATATCACGAAAAACAATAATTTTAATTAATTTTTTAATCGAGATTAGATATGATTCAAACACTTACCTAATTATGAAACTTTATAATTCAATAATCTAAATAAACAAAAATAATTAAATTTTAAACTTCATAATTCAATAATCTAAATAAACAAAAATAATTAAATTTTATTAAGTGATTACGCATACAAACTTTATACACTCCTTGCAAATAGTATTTCAAATATCGAAATGATAGATTACTTATTTAAAATGAAACATTTAAAATGGCATGTTTCAAACAAGTTTGAAAGCTACAAACCTTCTAAAATCCAATGTTTACAACTAAGGACTTTAAACATAAACCCTTTCACTCCCATGTTTGACTACCAAAAAACTTTTAAAAGTGATTTTGAATGGTGCCTCATCTACTTAGCGGGTCATCGGAGAAATTGTCTTTCACACACTCAATAGATGTCAACAAATGAAATGAAGGGTGATTCGTCAAACTTTGCACGAACATCACATTTAGCATCTCATCTATAAATACATATGTGCAGTTGTAACATAACATGAAAACTTTTATTATAGGTTTTTCACTTAAAACCATTTAAAATATCACAATTCCGTCGATCTTTTTTTCATAAGTATATTTGATGCCAAAAAAACTTGTCATAATTCCATCAAATATTTATCAAAATTATATTTTATATTAATGGAAAAAATATTTATATGGTTTAATTTTAAAATTATATTAGTTTTTTAAAGTGGAATTCAGACTCAAGATAATAGTAAAAGTTTTCAAAACTACCCTGACATGCTTAGTGTAGTATACATGCTAAAGACATTTAGGCAAGTTGGTAGGTGTAGGCAATTAGGGTTTCCTAGGGTCGGTGGCAATGTGGTGCAAAGGATAGCTACCTTCATGCATTTCATAAGCTAGGCCATATGTTGATAGAGAATATGCGACTACTCCTTGTTTTCATTTTTCTTAAATAAGCCTTTTCCCAAGAAATTTGTGACGTGCTCATAGATATAAATGGTGTGAAAGTATAGACTTTTCCAACCTCAATCATTTCTCAGGGACCTAAGTCGGGACTAATACCATGACCTTTGAATCATAATCATCGTCTCTAGAATGAGCTTGGGTACTGTTGAGAGAGTTACAACTGTTGGCTAAGTTGGTGTTGATGGTGTTGGACCTACCAACATGTCAGAGGATCTCCCCGATAAGAAGTCCCAACTAGACCTTAGACCATTTGGTGTAGGAGTCCCAGTAGTGGGTCGTACAGTATCGCCTCGATCGTGGTTGCGCGCAGAGGTAAGTAGGATGTCCTTGTTGGTAGAAAGGATGTGACATGTGCAGCAAGCCAAGGAAGGTGCACAATTGGTCCTAACACACGGAAGGTTGGGTGAGTGCGCCCCTTGGAAACCTGTGGAAACACATGGCTCGGAAGGGAACACACGAGAAAAGATGCATCACAAACTGGAAGGCAGGTGAACCAACAATCCAAAGTGATGTTAAACCAACAACACATCTAAGTATGATTCATACACACATATACAAAAAGATTCTATACATACATGTGTAAGAAAACAACTACATATATCACTAGAGTAAACAAGATAACTAAAATACAATAACAACATATGCATGAAACATTTTGTCTCTCTTAGATTAAGAAGTGAAAGTTCCAATCATACAGTACAACCATGACCAACGACTAGTCCCGATAACAGAACATTACAGTCACTGTTGTGTGCTCCTCCAAACATATTTACTAGCTCTGCACTATGGAGAAGTCAAGGCTCATTACAATACACTCCAAGCTTTCTCTAAGACTCTCCTATCGGAAGTTTGGCTGCCCAAAAGCCCATTCAATGAGTTATGAGGTTCTATAAATAGCAAAGGGTGGGGTGATCCTTGACATTCCCCTTTGTGACTATTCACCTACCCTCATGACTCTTCAACTACTCTATAACTGTTACATTCAACTATCGACACTTGGACTTTCAA
Organism: Pinus taeda; assembly: GCA_000404065.3. Taxonomy (NCBI): domain Eukaryota; kingdom Viridiplantae; phylum Streptophyta; class Pinopsida; order Pinales; family Pinaceae; genus Pinus; species Pinus taeda. The sequence continues at coordinate 39,351 of APFE030513805.1, forward strand.
TTTACAAGATGTTACATACAATCTGCACATGTACCCATGTGAGACAAAATAGGCTTGAGCAAGCCATGCAAGACATCACCAAGACTTGGAAAATTGTGGGAAGACCAACTCTTCGACATCCTCGTGATGGTCGATGGTGGCGAGCTGATGCCAAGCTTGGTAGTTCGTGATGGTGTCCATGTACTTTGTGGTGACATCTTTCTGGAAACGAACTCTTCCCACACTGAACTGGCTTCTATGTCCAACTCGCGTAATAACATGTGCATCATCGCCTTGAGTGCGGCCGAACCAACGACATACTGATGCATAGTGTCTTCACTGATCGCCAACTCTGTGTTGGTGGCTATGCACATCAAATCGTCAAAGTACATGTTCAGATCCAGTCGAAATTAATTCTTTGTCTTTGCCTTAGTGTGTGTCCCAATGGATTGGATAGCATGCACACGAACAACAACATCCATGCTTCTGAACACCCGTGCATGTGAAGCTTACAAACTGGTGATGAGTTGCGAGAGTTCCTCATAGTTCCAAATTTGACTCCCGATGCGTGCCTTCAACTCTACTGCCTTAGTCTTCATCAACTTGGTCAAGTGTAACGAGGTTCGCTTGTATCTCATTGTCCATGTTTTCATGCAGTTGACGACAGTGTACAAATCTAACAAGATGCGTGCTCTTTGAGAACAGTGCTGCTGCCAACCATTGAGATGTACAACTGACTTATGCATGGTGACAAATCTGGAATACAACATTCACATGACTGTCTCGAGAGACGATACCTCATTCAGATTGCTCTTTTCAACTCTGCTCTGGCAGATGATGTAACCTGTTCTCATCCTTGCTTGGCCGTATGTAACTCCTTAGCTATTTGCTCATTCTCTACTATCAAGAAGTGAACACTCGAGTTGGTGGCTTTGGCATATGCTTTGGTAGCATCGTCCAATGTTGTTGGATGCTTGTGCATGTCATATACGATCACTTGTTCTTCAAACTATGTAGGATAGTTGTGGACATCCGAAGTAGTCATTATGCGTCATTGCACAACTCTATGTTGTGACTCGTCGAATCATATGTTGTGCATCTCTTCTTCTAGATTGTCTTCAAGGATCTCAGTATCTCCTTGATCACTCAAGATTTGCATTGCTTCCAAATCTGGTGAAGCCGGTGGGTTGACCTCTTGGTTATAATGCATGAGGTCAATATCCTATTCTGACTTTGGCTGCTCCATCTCCATGTCCATCTGCTCAAGTATCTATTCAATCTCTTGAGCGAAGTCCCGCTCTTGCAACTGTTCATCCTATTTGCTTTATGCCAGCTGCTCGGATGAGTCTAAAACCTGTATGGGCATAGTTTCATCAATCTGTGTATGTTGCGCCTCCTGCTATGTCTGTCTATGTTGTGCTTCCTTCTATTGTCTGCGCAACTCTTGTTCTCCCTCGAGTTGTTTCTTCAACTCTTGTTCTTCGCCTCTATCTCCAAAGTCGCTTTCTCCACAAGTGGGTTTTGTAGCTGTGTTTTGCCTTTGCGCTGTCAACAACCTTTCTCTTACCTTTGTCACGCGCAGGTACGTTACCCTCTGCTACTGTGAATGATGCTTCTCTCTGAGATGCTACTTCTCTAAAAATTTCTAACCATTCAACAACTATTTCGACTAGTTCATTGAGCCTGGAGAAGCTGTGATAGTATCTCTATGGGTCTTCTTGAGGCCAATGACATGCCCCGTGGATCCATGGAAACCACACTCTCGAATAGTGTTCTTTCACCAAGCAATGCGGGTCATATGGATTGAAACTCCTGGTGCCCAAAGTAAATCTTTTGATATCATCAGTCTCGACAGCAACATGCTTAAGATTCTATATTTCATACAACCCAATCCGCAACAAAAGAGTAGGCCAGGGTGCCTTCTTCTTCTTCTGATTTAGTCTAGCTGACACTTCTTCCATGACGATCTTGTCCATGGAAAACTTCGGTAAAACATGTGGAGGCTTCTCCATGCTATACATCCGTATGAAGGTGCCAAGAGGTGAGGCATACCAATCCACTATGTCGATTAATGCCTCCATTGCTACCTGTGACATGTACACTGGGTGAAAAAATGGTCTGAAAACTGTGTGATGACTCTGTGAAAGCTGCATTCAGAAACCAATCTACAGTAAGTGTGTATAGAGAATTTCGCTGATGTCCATGCCCAAATCAAGCCTAGGAACTGTTGACAGGCACAGATTTCATCCATAATGTATGTGGACATGTATATATCTACTTGCTAACCTTTGGGCAGCTGTCAGGCTTATGTTACCACTTCCTTCAGCCTGTGAGCTAATATGTCGAACCAGTTGCATGGTCTTCCTTCATTGTCCAGTTGGTCCAATGCGATCACCCAACTCTGTAGGAAGGTCTTCGTGGTCTCTTGGTTGTATAAGCGGCATGCAAAGATGACCAAGTTGGGTGTCCTCCTGAACTTGGCTGGCTCCTTCACTGAGCTCTTTAAGATATCCTTGGAGTTTACACTGTTGTTGGGTCTGCTGAAGGGTGTATACATTATGATCATTGACTGCGGCAAGTGATACATCTGTTGATACTCATGTGTCCTAAATGTAGCAATATCTATCCCACCGACACTACTTAACACCATCGTCTCAGGATTAGTGTGCAAGAAGATCTAATGGATCATGTTCGCACATGTAAACGCGGGATACCTGCATGCAATCGATACAAGCCAGACTTATGAATATTCACATAGACCCTGTGGTCTTCCAAATCTTCCCCAAATGTGCCTGAGAATGTGTCATTGATGTCCTGCCATTACAAATTGATGTCTTTGTCTATGAGCATCTTGGTGTCTTCGTAAATCGACAAAATCATAGACACTTGCTCAATTGCACCTCCATTTGCATTTTCGATAGTGTCCTTTGACCCCGCTCTTTTCAAGGCCATTAAACCTGAACTGCTAAGAGATGGACAAACACCTGATATGCCTGGAGACATGGTGACATTTATGGAAATAAATTTGTCAGTTGAAAACCAAAGAAAACTTGAGGACTGACATGCAACATACTCAGGAGAATAACATTGAAGATTACGCAATTTCCACTAAGAGGCTGGGAGATTGACTACCGGACTTATGCAAAGCATAGTCCGAACTGTCAGGAGGCTGACTGGATGTTGGAATTGTGCAATGCCAAAACCATGCTGACATGATGTGGGCTGAGATTGCGCAATGTGCAATTTCAGTCAGCAAGGCATTCATGCACAAGAACTGCATTGCACAATTTTCTGGACCAGTAGTGCATTGCCTCTCAGATTTGTGTAGAGTAGGCCTAGAGGACAGTCTTTGGCCAGTTTTGCACATTTTATAGGAGGAAGGAAGAGCCTTCCCTATCAAAAATGCGCAATGATGTCCAAGCAAGGAAAGGACGGGGCCAAGGTTGCCCAGACCTGCCGATGGGTGGCTAAAAACATATGAAGCTTCAAATGTATGGCAAAACTGAGTGTAAGAAATAGCGAATGATCATGTATACAAATAGAAATTGAAAGATTCAAAAAATAGGAAAACATGCATGTGTGTGAAACGGGTCACCGCAACAGCGACCATTGGTGCAAAAACAGTGTCATCCATGCGACAACAGTGAGATGCAAATGAAAACTAAAACAGTGCTTGTGCATGCTAACATACATGCAAATGACAAAAAGCTAATTGAAATCAAGTAGACAACACTCACACAAGCCAAAACAAAAAAAGTGACAGAAAAGATGCAAAATACATGTAATGCAGGCATACCTAGAAAAAGTTGAGTTGAACGTGACGACGACTCTTAAATGTGATGTGGGATGTTAGAGCTCCAAGATCGATGTGAAGAATGAGCTCTACAATTTTGAATAAATAAGCTTGAGGCTCATGACGCACATGCTACAAATGTAGGAAAAAGCGACACTTGGAGGGCAATTTCTAAAATGATCTTTGCATGTAACCTCCAGCTGCTAAAAATAGATCCCTAAAATCTAGGGATGCTTTTTACCTGTTTATTATTTCTATTTCGAGAAAAGAAGCCCATGCATGCAAATCAGGTTTTCTAGGTCCCGGAGGGAACCAGTCAACCTAAAGGCACATGAAATAGCTTGCAAGCCTGGGAGAGGGATTTGCGCAGTTTCTAGGCTGAGATGGGCTGGTTGTGCCTGAGATTGTGCAATTTCTGGGGTCAATAGGTGACTAGCTCTCAGAATTGCACAATTTCTAGGGTGAGGCCCAATGTTGGGCCAGATTGTGCAGTTTTCTTTAGGAGGCTTGTCTAGCTATTCTACGCAATTTTGCAACCTTGCAGGCTACCTAGCTGATTTGCGTAATTTTTGGGGGGGTGGTTGGTTCCCCTCTAGAATTGCACAATTTTCTAGGGAATCCTCTCAGCTAGAAAATAGTCTATGTCCAGAATTTCGATCTGCAAGAGGGAGACAAAGAAGTTGACATGCAGAGGTCGGTAGGCCACTGAAACTTAGTTGAAGTCTGTGTACTTGATAGTGAAAGACATGCTTCTAATGATAATTAGTAGGGAGGCTCGAAAATGAAGTTAAGGAAAAAAATTGGAGGGTGGTTGTATCCGCTACAACACTTGGTGACACACTGGTAGATCTCCAGCTCTCTTCATGGACCTTATTCATAAAAAGCAAGTCTAATACCTCTAGACGTATTGTTCAGTTCTCTAATCGTCTTGGCTTCCACACTTTCTTGATTGTAAGATGTAGCATCTTCTATACTCTTGATCAGTCAGCACACATTCAAAGACAAGCCAACATAGTTGTTTCGATTGGGATGAGGGGTATATTAGTGCACAAGCCATATGATAGTCAAAGTTTAATTTTTCCTCTCTGGTGTTGCTCCGCTTCAATCAAGCTTGGACAGTACCTCAATAGAGTCACGTAGAAAAACAAGCATCGCTCCGCTGCCAGTGAGCCTAGTCAATAACCTGACGAAGTTACTTTCATCACCTCCCTCCAAAAGAAGCCTTTCTCCTCTTTCACCTTATTCATTTTTCATTTTTTCTTTTGAAACTTTCACATTTTCATTTTCATTTTTCGTAATTGTGCCTACCCCTTATTCATTTCAGAGGCGAAAGAGGCATCCTGACTTATTGAGAGAAAAAAAGGTTGTTCCTTCAGAGAAGTAGTTTCTATATACATCTAACATGCTTGTTAAGGTTTTTCCCCTCACCTTACTCTACTTCACTAAGCTCACGAGGATTAACCCAAAACAACCTACTCAAGTAGGTGATACTAGTTAGCACGCAAGGGTTATGTTTTCACCAAGGTTCACTTCAAACAGAACGTATTTTCCATTGATGTGCCATGGACTGAAGACAACAAGCTCTTCATACAAAGATAATATGATAGATAACCAAGTATTGATAACTGCACACGTCCTCTTGTACTTTACCAAACTTGTTTCAAGAGTCGCACACGGTTTCATGCGAAACTAACCTACGAATGTAAACAAGCAAACAAACAATAAAACAAAGCCAAAAGCAGAAGTAAATGTGTGAGAAAAGCGAGTAAGAAAACAAACGAGCAAACAAGAAAACATGCAAAGTAAGAAACAAACATGCATGCAAGCAAACAAACAAAAAGAAAACACTACTACTCCTAAGCTAACATTGCAGGGGTATGCTCACGTAAAATGATACTTCCAATGCAGCCACCGGTGCATTAGTTGACCCATGTTGGTGAAGGCATGGTTCACAAACATCACAATTGTGCGAACCAACAAACATGAAAGATATAACAATGAAGACAAACACACTCTGAGTTTAAATGCGTCCACAGAACGCACATGAGTGCAAGTGCTTGACATGCAATCCATGGACTTACCATGGTGTTGTGTGACACTGTGTGCATATGTTAAGCATACACATGCTCTTGACTATGACATGGAAGCAAGAGAAAGAAACAAAGACAACTTATGCTGCGCACATGTGCTTGTTGTGTAATATTCCTCCAATGCATGAGCGATGGGATCGTGTAGTTCAAGTGGAGGAAGCATAATTTGTGTGTGAGACTGATCTGCAATGCATACAAATGAGTGATGAGGAGCCTTGGTTGTTTCAACAATTTCATGATCGAAAGTGAAGCCAACCTCAGGACAGCAAGGGCCTAACATAACCATCAACTCGGGCCGAAGTGCCTCAACAGTCTGTGGTTTCGACTTCGTCGACAGATAGATCATCATAAACAGGTGGCTTTGAAAAATCAACTGCGATAAAATCATCGCCGTGATCGAATGCGGGGTTAAATATATCACGACGACTACGATCAACAAAATTAATGATTTCATCGGCATCCTCATATTTGATGAATCAAACAGAGGGATAAATGAGAAGCGGAAAAATTCACCCTCTGCATCTCCAAAAAAAGGTAGATGAAAAATCAAGTGGATTTTCAAAGAATGATTTTCCCTCTTCGTTGTGAGATGGCGAACGAACATCTAGTGTGTTCTACAAATGATCAACAATGGAAACATCCGTAGACGGAGATACACATGCGAAATCAGGTATGGTAGAATCACCAAAGATTTCAAGGAAAAATAGATGAGGCGCAGACAGAAGGGAATCATCCTTTGTCATGGGTTGATGTTCAAGCTCCCAGTCATACTCTTTATGAATGAAAGCACAGTTTGATTGTGTGACACCAACTACGTCGATAGCTTGATCCATGTTCACAACAGGTGTAGAGTCCGGAGTGGAAGAAAACAAGTCAGTGCAATCTGGAGGATCAGCAGAACATGAAGGCGGAGGTTGAGGTAAGACATGCATGTGACAACCCATGGGCTTTGCAACCAAATGTGAATGAAATTTGAGAGAAGTGATGTTGGGAGGATGTGACAACTGAACGAACGTGTGTGCATGTTCTCCAACATCACTATGCGGTGGTGGAGATGTTTGATGATGGGACGACAGATGGTAACTTATGACAACGACCGTGTCTGTCTGCGATTGCGCAACTTCATCGCCGAAGTATGCTGAGCAGGGTTTGAACTTCAAATTCATCTTGGGATTGACATATTTGGTAAGGAAAAATTCAAATCTGTCCACGAGATACTGGAATTTCATTTGACTTTTTAAAGCTTCACATTGCAATACCCGGAAGCAGTCCCAAAAATTCATAGGTGATTCTTATGGAGTCTTCCATTGTTTTAACAATTTTTTGTCAAGAGGTTCTAGATCAAAATGATGGAAAGTAGCTTCAATGAGATCATAGAACTAGTCAAGTGAGTGCACATTGCTCTGTGGCAGACTGTTCCACCATCGTTTTGGGAATTTACGAAGTGTGTGTGAAAGCAGCACACTGACCTCTTCTGCATAGAACTCATATTCATCCTCAAGGAATGCATAGAAGTATTCTAAGTACATAGGCCAGGCTACTTCTCCTTCACCATCATACATCAATCCAAACAAGAGATCAAAAAATTCCCTCATGATGTTGAGAGGTTCGGCATGCAAAAAAAATCGTGGAGGGATGAGTCTGAGAGTATCCATGATAGGTGTGCAAAGATTGAAAACAGGATGAGAGGACACAGCTTATCATCTTTCCCTCCTTCTACCACCAAAAATGTTAATGGTGCTAGACCCGCCAACATGTCAGGGGATCTCCCTAGTAAGAAGTCCCAACTGGACCTCAGACCATTTGGTGTAGGAGTCCCAATAGTGGGTCAAATAGTATTGCCTTGACCGCGGTTGTGTGCAGAGGTAAGTAGGATGTCCTTTTTGGTAGCAAGGGTGTTACATGTGTTGCAAGCAAAGGAAGGTTTACAAATGGTCCTAACACAGGAAGGTGGGGTGATTGCGCCCCTTGGAAACTTGTGGAAACACACGACTTGGAAGGGAACACACGAGCAAATATGCATCACAAATTGTAAGGTAGGTGAACCAACAATCCAAAGTGATGGTTAATCCAACAACACATCTCTGTAAGATTCATACATACATATACAGAAAGATTCTATACATACATGCATAAGAAAACAACTACTTATATCATTAGAGTAACAAAGACAATTGAAATACAATAATAAAATATGCATGAAACATGTTGTCTCTATTATATTAAGAAGTGAAAGTTCCAATGATGCAGTACAACCATGGCCAACCACTAGTCCTAATAATGGAATGTTACAGTCACTACCGCCCGCTCCTCCAAAGAGATGTATTAGCTCTGCACTGTGGAGAAGTCAAGGCTCATTACAATAGACTCCAAGCTTTCTCTAAGATACTCCTATCAGAAGCTTGGCTGCCCAAAATCTCGTACAATGAGTTATGAGGTTCTATAAATAGAAAGGGGGGGGGGGTGACCGGTGACCCTTGACATTCCCCTTTGTGACTGTTCACCTATCCTCATGACTCTTCAACTACTCTATGACTATTACATTCAACTATCGACACTTGGACTTTTACTTTACAAGATGTTATATACAATCTGCACATGTACCCATGTGAGACAAAATAGGCTTGAGAAAGCCATGCAAGACATCACTAAGACTCAAACAACTATGGGAAGACCAACTCTTCAACATCCTAGCGATGGTCGATGGTGGCGAGTTGATGCCAAGCTTGGTAGTCTATGATGGTATCTATGTACTCTCTGGTGAAATCTTTCTGGAAACGAACACTTGCCTCTATTGCATCTGGGTACACTCATTTGGATCCTCTGTCCAACTTGTCTGATAACATGCGCATCATTCTCTTGAGTGCGATTGGACTAGCAAGATATTGATGCATAGTCTCTGTGTTGCTCACCAAGTCTGCGCTAGTGGCTATGCGCATCAACTCGTCAAAGTACATGTCCAGCTCTAGTCGGACTTGATTCTTTGTCTTTGCCTCGATGAGTGTCCCAATGGATGGGATCGCACATGTGTGCACAACAACACCCACACTCATGAACACCCGTGCATGTGAATCCTACAAACTAATGATGAGTTATGGGAGTTCCTCATAGTCCCAAACCTAAATTCGGATGCGTGCCTTCAACCCTACCACTTTGGGCTTCATAAACTTGGGCAAGTATAATGGGGCTCCCTTGTATCTCATTGTCCATGTTTACATGCGGCCAACAATAGTGTGAAAATCTGATAAGATGTGTGCTCTCCTAGCACAACAATACTGCCAACCGTTGAGATGGATAACTGACTTATGCATGGTGACAGATCTGGAATACAACATTCACATGATTGTCTCAAGAGATGATACCTCATTCAATATTTCTCTCTTCAACTATGATCTTATGGATATTGTAACATGTTCTCCTCCCTGCTTGGTCATCTGTAACTCCTTAGCCATTTGCTCGTTCTATGCTATCAAGAAGAGAACACTCGAGCTAGTGGCTTCGGCATATGCTCTGGTAGCATCGGCCAATGTTGTTGGATGCTTGCACATGTCAGATATAATCACTTGTTCTTCAAACTACATAGGATATGCATGGACATCTGGTGTAGTCACTCTGCATGATTGCGCAACTCTTTGATGCGTCTCATCAAATTATATGTTGTGCATCTCTACTTTCATATTGTCTTCAAGGATCTCAGTATCTCTTTGATCGCTCAAGACTTGCTCTGCTTCTGGATCTGGTGAAGCTGGTGGGTTGACCTCTTGGCTGTAAGGCATGAGGTTAATATCTTGTTCTATCTCTGGCTGCTCCATCTCTATTTCCATCTTCTCAAGTATCTGTTCAATCTCTTGAGCGAAGTCCCGCTCCTGCGACTGCTCACACTGTCTGCTTTCTGTCAGTTGCTCGGATGATTCTACAACCTATATGGGCGTAGTTTCATCAATATGTGCATGATGCACCTCCTATTGTGTCTTTCCTTGTTGTGCTTCCTTCTCCTATCTGTGTAGCTCTTGTTCTTCCTCGAGTTGCTGCTTCAACTCTTACAACTCCTTTATTGTTTCCTGCATCCTCTATTTCTCTCTCTTCCTTTGTGCGTTCTTCCTGTCGGATTTTCGCCTCTTCGCCTCTATCTCCAAAGCTGCTTTCTTCACAAGTGGGATTGGTTTGAACTTGTAGCATTGATCTACCTCTGCGCTGTCAACAATCTTTCTCTTGCCTTTGTCACACGCAGGTACGTTACCCTTTTGTTTCTGTGGATGATGCTATTATCTGAGATGATGCTTCTCTCTGCTTTGCTAACCATTCCACAACTATGTCGACCAGTTCATTGAGCCTGGAGAAGATTTGAAAGTATATCCATGGATCTTCCTCGGGCCAATGACATGCCCCGTGGATCCACAGAAACCACACTCTCGAACAATGTTCTTTCACCAAGTAGTGTGAGTCACACGGATTGAAACTCCTAGTGCCAAAAGTAAATATTTTGAACTCATCGATCTCGGCATCAACTTGCTTAAGATTTCATATCTCTTACAACCTCATCCGTAACATAAGAGCTAGTCAAGGTGCTTTCTTCTTCCGATGCAGTCTAGTTGATAGTCCTGTTGAGATGTGGTACGACACTTCTTCCATGACGAGCTTGCCCATGGAAAACTTCAGTAAAACATGCTGAGGGTTCTCCGCACTTTACATCTGTATGAAGGTTCCAAGAGGTGAGGCATACCGATCCTCTATGTCGATCAATGCCTCCAATGATGCCTACGCATGCAAGGTGGAACCTACTCAAATATCATTTTTTACACTGGGTGACAAAATGGTCGGACAACTGTTTGATGACTTTGCAAAAGCTGCATTCGGAAAATAATCTGCAGTAGGTGTGTACAAAGGCTTCCGCTAATGTCCATGCCCAACTCAAGCCTTAGAACTACTGACGAGCACAAATTTCATCCAGAATGTATGCGGACATGTATGTCTCTTCTTGTTGACCTTTGGGCGGCTGTCGAGATTCTGTTACCTGTTCCTTTAGCCTGTGAGCCAACATGTCAGACCAATTGCATGGTCTGCCTTCACTAGCCAGTTGGTCCAACGTGATCACCCAACTCTGCAAGAAGGTCTCTGTGCTCTCTTGGTCGTATAAGCAGCATGCAACGATGACTAAGCACTGATATGACTTCTGCATTATCTTCGTCTTGTAAACTTGGTTGGGTGTCATCCTGAACTTGGCTAGCTCCTTCAGCTAGTGCTTCAAGATATCCCTGGATTTTGCACTACTGTTGGGTCTACTGAAGGGCGTGTCCATTATGATCATCAGTTGTGCAAGTGGTACATCTATTGGTAGTCATATGCCCTGAATGTAGAAATTTCTATTGCGCTGACACTGCTTAACACCATTGTCTCGGAATCAGTGCGCGAGACGACCCAATGGATCATGTCAGTGCATGGAAACACGGGATTCCTGCATGCAATCCAGTACAAGCCAGACTTTGTGAATATTCACATAGACCTTGCAATATTCCAGACCTTCCCCAAATGGACTTGAGAATGTATCATTGATGTCCTACCATTTCAACTTGATGTCTTTGTCTATGAGCAACTTGGGGTCTTCGTAAATCGGCAAACTCATAGAAACTTTCTCAACTGTATCTCCAGTTGCACTTCCGGCGGTGTCCTTTAACCCTGCTCTCTTGGAGGCCATTGAAACAGAATTATTGAGAGATGGACAAACACCTATTATACCTAGAGACATGGCGACATTCATGGCAAGAAATCTGTCAGTTGAAAACCAAATAAAACTTGAGGACTGACATTCAACATACTCGAGAGACTAACAATGAAGATTGTGGAATTTTCATCGAGAGGTCGGGAGACTGACTGTCGGACTTATGAAAAGCATAGTTTGAACTGTCAGGAGGCTGAATGGCTGCGGGAATTATGCAATGCCCAATCTAGGCTAACCTGTTGGGGGCTGAGATTGTGCAATGCAAAATTTCACTCGGCAAGGCATGCAGGCCCATGGACTGCATTACGCAATTTTCTAGGCCAACAAAGCACTGCCTCTCATATTTGTGCGGAGTGGGCTTGGAGGATAGTGTATGGCCATTTTCGTGCATTTCTTGGGAGGAAGGAAGAGCCTTCCCTCTCAGAAATGCGTAATGTTGTCCGGGCAAGGCAAGGCTCGGGCCAAGGTTTCCTAGACTCGCTGACGGTCGACTGAAAACATATGAAGCTGTGAATGTATGGTGAAACTGAGCATAATAAAGAGTGTATGATCATGCATGCAAATGACAAATGAAAGATTCAGAAAATGGGAAAACATGGATGCATGTGAAATGGGTCGTCGCAACGGCGACCGTCGGTACAAAAACATTGTCATGCATGCGAGAGCGGTGAGATGCAAACAAAAACTGAAATGGTGTTTGTATAGGCTAGCATGCATGCAAATGATAGCAAGTGTTCATTGAAATCAAGAAGACAACACTCACACAAACCAAAACACAAAAAGCGACAGAAAAGATGCAAAAGATGTGTAAAGCAGACCTACCTGGAAAACGTTGAGCTGAACGTGCTGATGACTCCTAGATGTGATGTGGGATGTAAAAGATCAAAGATCGATGTGAAGAATGAGATCTGCAACATTGAATAAATATGCTTGAGGCTCATGACGCGCATGCCACAAATCTAGGAAAAAGAGACACTTGGAGGGCAGTTTCGAAAACAATCTTTGCATGTAATCTACAGCTGCTAAAAATATATCCATAAAACCTAGGAATTCTTTTTTCATATTCTTTTTTGCTATTTTGGGAAAAGAAGCCCATGGATGAAAATCAAGTTTGCTGGGTCTCGGAGGGTACTGGTCAATGTGAAGGCACATGCAACAGTTGATAGCCTGGGAGACAGAGTTGCACAGTTTCTGGGCTGAGATGGGTTGGTTGTCCTTGAGGGATTGTGCAATTTCTGGGGTCAGCAGGTGACTAGCTCCTAGAATTGAAAAATTTTTGGGGTGAGGCCCAATGCCGGGCCAGATTGCACAATTTTCCGTGGGAGGCTTGTCTGACTGTTCTACAAAATTTTAGAGCCCAATAGGTTGCCCAACTAATTTGCACAATTTATGGGGGCAAGTTTGGTTCCCCTCAGGAATTGCGCAATTTTCTGGGTGAGCCTCTCAGCCAACAAATAGTCTAAGTCCAGAATGATGGTCTGCGGGAGGGAGACAAACAAGCTGACATGCATAGGCCAACAAGCCACTGAAACTCAGCGAAACCCTTTTTACTTGACAGTGCAAGACATGCTGCTAAGGATAGTTGGTAGGGAGGCTCCAAAACGAAGTTAAGGAAAAATTTTGGAGGGTGGTTATAGCCGCTACAATAGGTGGCAAGTGACGAAAGGCTAGGTTAAGCTCAGAGAATGATGAATTGAAAATTGATCATTGGGCCTAATCCAAGAATAAAAAGATAGATATCAAAGAAAACAAAAAAACAGTAGGATCGGGGAGAAACTGTATAATGAGGCAAGGAAATCCAAATTCATTCATGCTTGGTGAGAGGAAGATCCAACCAAGCATGAGGATAAAATGACAGCCTTAGGTAAACCCCACAACTAATGGACCTCCTCACAGAGACCTAATAATTAAGATGTGATTGGATCTCTGGATCAAAGATCATCGAGGATAAAAGGAAAGAATCAGGGAGGAAGGCGTGGTCCTTTCTTTTGCAAAAAGCAAGCATGAAGGAGAAATGATGCACCCAAGCACGGACAATTCCCAAGTTGGCTATGTAACATGATATTCATTACAACACAAAGTAATGAATAAAAATGAGACCTTCTTCTTTCATCATTTAACCTTCGTGAGGGGATTCGAGTTCAGGACACTATCAGTGGTGGCTTCCAAACCATCTAGTGTATTCATTACATAGTTAAGCAGAATGGACCTGAGTCTTGACAAATTAGACAACACCTAGGCCAAATTCAATGCAGGGATAAGAAATTCCATATAGGATTTCCAACTTACCAGCCTCTCTCACGGGATTACCAAAAAGATGGGGACACTTCAGTCGACCTGCTCTGTTAGAGGACCATTTTTAAGATTTCTTCAAGATGAAACACCTTCGGGAAATCTCCCCCAATCCTATTGGCCTGACTTGGAAAAATGGTCATTTATGAATACATGGTATTGCAAAACAACTTGATTTTTTTGTGTGTGTGAACACATAACCAACATTTTTGAAGGATCGCTCTTCCACCATTATTCCATCAAACATCTCTAACCATTTTCCGATTATGTTGCAATGGATGTGAATACACCAAGACAGGGCTCCTCCGTTCAAATTCAATAACTTTTGGCTTAATGAGACAGATTATATTGAAGTTGTTAAATATGTTTGGAGTATGTCTACAGTGAACCTTGACACTAGAAAAATCGATAAAATTAACCAAAAAATCAGAATGGTCAAAGATTCTACAAAAATATGGGTGCACAATAAAAGTAGGGACAAGATGAAGGAATTACTTTATATTGAATCACAACTTAAATTTTCAGAGGACCCCAATGACCCCAACTATTTTTTCGTATCATGAAAACTTGAAATATTTCAATTAGACGGTTGCAGATACCAAATACTTCTCCGACGGGTTGAAGCACTCCAACTAAAAGCTATCTTATGTGGATTGAGGTTGGAGATAAAAATAATAAATTCTTTCACAACCAAATTATATGTAGGCAACAAAAAAATTATATTTGGAGCATCCACTCATATTTTGGTAACCTTCTCACAGATCAAAAAGGACATAGAATGGTAGGCATTCATATACTTTATCAAAATCTACCGTTCAAGGGCTGATGTCCCCTTCAACAAATAGTTGGAACAATGTGACTTCTTCACAACATCACCTGATGCAGAGACCTTTGAGCACATGGAACGTCTTGTAACAAAGGAGGAAGTCATATCAATTCTGAAAGAATTCAGCAAAGGGAAAAGTCCTGGCCCAGATGGTTGGACCACAAAACTATTCCTACACTTTCAAGACATTATGATCGACGAGCTTACTGAAATCTTTGAAGAATCCAAAATTCATGGTTGGGTTTCCGGTGCCGCCAATGCCACCTTCATCTCTCTAATCTTGAATATCGATAAGCCTGCCTCTTTTTCTAATTTCTGCCCCATATCTTTGTGCAAAACCACCTATAAACTGATATCCAAAACCATAGCCAATCGACTTAATTTTTTCCTGTCCACGTACATCACTGCTGAACAATTTGGTTTCTTAAAACAACTCCAAATCCAAGACATTTTTTCTATAGCCGAAGAATGCATCTATTCCATTAAAAACCATAATCTAGATGCCTTCATCATGAAGATCGATTTGCTTAGAGCATTTGACCACCCAGTTTAGGAACTCTTATGGATGACCTTGTGGAAGATTGGCTTCGGCTCCCCCATGATTCATTGGATTCAATCCTACATCAAATCTACCTCCTTCGCCATAATTATCAATGGTCTTCCCACCGAATTCTTTGTGGCCTCCTGTGGTATTCGACAAGGTTCCACCCTATCTCTCATCTTATTCATCACCATCATGGAAGGACTTAGCAAAGGATTCAATGCGACCCATGAAAGTGGGTTCATCATAGGATGTTTGATTGCAGACAATGTCCCTATAACACACTTACTTTTGTGCATGATCTATTGACTATGGGGAAGTCCAACCCTCATGAATGGATCCAGATATTTGAAATTCTATAGGATTTCGGTCTTTGCATGAATCATTCCAAATCCATATTATTTCTAGTGACTAGGAAGTAGTTTTGACATTAGAAATTGCAAATTGGCGTGGTGTTTTCACTGACCATTTGGACATGGGCTTCTCATACCTTTATTTTACCTTGAAGCTGCTTGGATACAAGAACAAGGATTGGGACTAGCTTATCAACAAATTTTAAAAGAAACTAACGAATTGGTCCCAGAAGTGGATATCTTTAGGCACACGTCTGATTCTCATAAAATATGTTCTCAATGACATTCTAATTTGTTAAAAATGCAATGTTGTGTATTAAATAAAATGAAACCCACTGGTCAGCTCTACGAAAGGGAGTCTGAACCAGGAGACTCTAGCTCTGCAGAATACTCTACATTGTCCATGTACATGACACATTAAATAGCAATCATTTTTTTATGGAAGTTAGAACCATACCCTAAGAAATAGAAACTAATTCCTATCCTAAGGTACCGTGAACCAATTCACTATTCTAAGATATTCTCCATTATCTCTAACACTCACCCTTAATGGAGAAGGGGTTCACAAATATGCCTAACATCTCGCTAAACATTTCAAACTTAATCTTGCCAAGAGGCTTAGTGAAAATGTCTGCAACATTATCACATGTATTACAATATACCAAATGGATTTCTTTTGATTGCACTTTCTCCCTGACAAAGTAGAATTGTGTATCAATGTGTTTAGTGTTTTTGTGAAACACCAGATTATTAGCAAGTTTGATTGAACTTTGATTATCGCATTTGATTGTTGTTGCATCTTTTTGTTCTTCCCCAACATCCTGGAGAATTCTCCGCAACCAAACTGCCTCACATGTTGATGTACACATGGCTTGATACTGTGCTTCCACTGAAGATAAGGAAACTGTGTTCTGTTTCTTGTTGATCCATGTAATCACCCCAGATCCAATGGTAAATGCATCGCCTGTTATGGATTTGTGATCGTCTACATTTGCAGCCCAGTCTGAATCTATAAATCTCATCAATTAAACATCACAGGAATTAGTATAAATAATACCATAATCTACAATACCTTTTAGATACCTCAAAACAAATTTTGTTGCATTCCAATGACTTTCAAGTGGCTTGGACATGTATTGACTTAGGACACTGACTGCATCAGCCAAAGCTGGTCTAGTAGTGGTCTAGTAGATTAGGCTCCCAACCAGCTGTCTGTAAAGTGTCGCATCTGCCTCTTTAGAGCCAACCTCACTATGTAGTTTGATGTTCTCCTGTAATGGTATTGCTGCAGGCTTACACTGATCCATCCTGAATCTTTCTAGTAGACCTTTGACATACTTACCTTGAGACAAAAATGTTTGTCCTGAATTTCTCCAGATCTCAAGACCTAAACAGTATCTTAATTCACCAAGGTGTTTCATTTCGAACACCTGTGACATATGTTGCTTGATTTCTTTGATTAGATAAGTAGTGTCACCTGTAATAATCAAATCATCTACATACAAAGAAATCAACACTATGCGCCCTTGTTCATCTTGCATGGTATATAGATTAGGGTCGTTTTTACTTCTATTGTAGCCAAATTGCAAAAAAAATGAATCAATCTTTTCATACCAAGACTTGGGTGCTTGCTTTAATCCATAAAGAGCTTTATTTAATCTAAAGACTAAATGTTCTTTCCCTTTCTGGACAAACCCTTCAGGTTGCTCTAAATAAACCTCCTCTTTCAATTATCCATTTGAAAAAGCAGACTTTACATCTAGTTGGTGAATCATCCAATGTTTCCTAGTAGCTAAAGAAATCAACATTCTGATGGTATTTAGTTTAGCTACAGGGGCAAAGGTTTCTTCATAGTCAATGCCTTGCTTTTGTGAATACCCCTTTGCTATCAATCTAGCTTTTAATTTATCTATGGTTCCATCTTCATTAATCTTGGGTTTATACAACCATTTGCAACCTATGGTTTGTTTCCCTTTAGGAAGTTAAACCAGTTCCCAAGTGTTGTTCATGATTATAGATTCATATTCCTGTTCCATAGCTGTTTTCCATTCACTACATTTATTTTCTTCCTTATAACTAGAAGATTCAACAACATTCATCATACTAGTTATAAAAGCATTTTACCTATATCTTGCAGGCAATTGAGATTTCATACCTGATCTCCTGAGTGGCGGGGTAGCTTCAAACCTTGTCTGACCATCTTTTTCTTTTTCTTCCCGCTGCTGCTACTGCTGTTGTTGTTGCTGATGTATCTGCTATTGTTCATCTTCTTCCTTTGTCTGCTACTGATCCTAATTATTTCTTGTTTCTTCACTTTCTTCTTCCACCAAGAACGGAATATCCCATTCCTCATTGTGCTTATCAAATTCTTCATGATCCTACTCATGGAATATGACATCTCTACTAACAAAAATCTTGTGAGTAGAGGGATTAAATAATTTATAAGCTTTGTATTGTGAACAATACCCTATAAAGGTACATCTAATGGCTTTTGAATCTAGTTTTCTTTTGTCTTCCTTTGGAATATGGGCAAATGCTTTAGACCCAAATACTCTTAAATGTTTTACCGTAGGCTTAAATCCATATAATGCTTCATAAGGAGTTTTAAACTCAAAACTCTTTGTAGGACTCCTATTTTTCAAATAAACTATAGTATTTAATGCTTCAGCCCAAAAACCATTCGAAAGATTCTTACCTTTCAACATGCTTCTAGCGCATTCCACCAATGTTTCGTTCTTTCTTTCCGTTACTCCATTCCGTTGAGGAGTATGGGGTATTGTGAATTGTTGTAATATCCCATGGTCTTTACAATACTTGATAAGCTCATCCTTCATGTATTCTCCCCCTTGATCGGAGCGAAGAATCTTTATATGCTTCCTTGTTTGCTTTTCAACCATGTTTTTGAACTGCTTAAAGTATTCAAATGTGTGACTCTTCTTACTCAAAAAATATACCCAAGAAAACTTTGTGTAGTCATCAAAAAACAATAGAAAATACAGTGCACCTCCTAACGACTTCGTTTGCATGGGTCCACAAATGTTTGTGTGCACTAATTCAAGTATGTCTCTCTGTTTCTTGTCTACTCGAACAGGGAATTCTTCTCTGTGCATATTTCCTAATGTACAGGCAACACAATCATTATGCACTTGTTTTAACATAGGAAGATATCTTACCATTTCCTTTTTCTGAAGTAACAAAAAATCATTGTAGTTGATATGACCAAATCTCTAATGCCACAGCTCTTCTGTAGTCAACCCGCTGTTGTTAAAGCTCGAACTGGTGCTGGTCTTACATCCAATTTGTACAGACCTCCTGTTCGAATTCCTGTAGCAATAGTCCTCATGCCATCTAGCAGATCTGTAATATAAGAATTAGATTTAAAAAATTCAACTTTAAGATCTTGATCTGTAATCATGGATACAGAAATAAAGTTCTTTGTTACATCGGGCACATACATGACATTATGAATTTGTCTTACATTACCATTAGGTAAAATGACAAAAAAATTCCCACGCCCTTTGATAATGACTTCTATCAAAACCTAGGTAGATTTGTGCTTCGTCGTTGATTTCTATAAAATCTTCAAACCATTGCTTGTTCCCTATCATATGTGTTGATGCTTCTGAATCTATATACTAGATGTTTGCATCAGCATTCTCATCAAATTTTGCCATGAACAATCTGAAGTTCTACTCATGATTATCATTCGCGAGATGACCTGCATGTCGTTTCTTCCTCAGTTGTTCTTCATGATATTTCTTCTTCTTGCACTCCCTAGCTATATGACCAATTTTTCCGCAATAAAAACATTTAATTACAACGTTGTTTCTATTTGGATTCATACCTTGGATCGAATTTGGTCTTTTCTGTGAGCTTCCTCTGTTTTGCTGCTACAGATTTCCTTTTCCTTTGAAGAAGTTCTTTTTCACCATCAATGCAAGGTTTGCACTCTAGGGCTTCAGATTCAATCTTCTTTCTTCTTCTTGCATCAGTAGTCTTGCCAGTTCTTCAAACTGCAGGATTTTCTCTCTCGCATTTATCCCAATGATGAACATTTGGTAGTCATCGGTCACACCATTCATGGTAATTGTTACAAGATCTGTATCTTCAATTGTATTACCAATGTTTGCCAATTTGTTCTTTAGATCTTTGATCCTTGCCATGAAGGAAGCAACTGTTTCATATTCTTCCATCTTCAGGGATAAGATATTTCTCTTCAGAAACAAAAGACGATTTGTATTCCTGATCTCATACAGATCCTTCAAAATTCCCCAAATTTTGCTTGCTAATGTACATTCTCTGATAGGTGGTATGATGCAATCTTTCACTAACATCTTCAACGACGTCCTTGCTTTACCTTCTCGCTTCTCCCAATCTGGACTGATGTTGATCCAGCTACTGGATTTTGCTCATCCCCATTTGTAATCATCCAAGCACTCTACACTTCTAGCATAGTTTGCATCTTGAATTTCCAATTTGCATAATTGGAGTCATCGAGCTTGTTATGCTCATTCAAGCATGCTTCAAACATTTGATTATTCATCTTGGCGATTTAAAACAAAATTGACAGGTAAAAAAAAATGTTAGTTTTACCCCAGATCTGTGTCAAAGATAGAGATCGTTGATCTCCAACACTGTTTGATCTCGTAGCACACATGCAAACCACAGTGGCTTCCTTCATGGCCTCTACCATGGCCTCCTCAGCAAACCTCGCCCTCCAAGCAGCGTTCCGTCGACAGCCACTGCCAGGACACAACCTTCTCTCAGCCTCCACGTAGCCCCTCTCTTGTTTACATAGTCAGCGCTAGTTAGCACCACGGACTCGCGAAGGTCTTCGCCATCGTACACTCCATATTTGCGATGGTCGACAAAATAAAAACACACGAAAAGTTTACAGTGGGATCGTCACGTTTGTGCTCCTAAAATTTGCGACGATTTCGGCTCAGTCACTCCCTCCACTCAGCGTATAGGTTCCTCAGCCTTGACGCTCTGATACCATGTTAAAAATGCAATGTTTTTTATTAAATAAAATGAAACCCACGGGTCAGCTCTACGAAAGAGAGTCTGAACCAGGAGAGTCTGGCTCTGCAGAATGCTCTACATTGTCCATGTACATTACACATTAAATAGCAATCATTGTTTTAGGGAAGTTAGAACCATACCCTAAGAAATAGAAACTAATTCCTATCCTAAGGTACCGTGAACCGATTCACTATTCCCTCTAACATAGTTTACTAGATGCACATTTATAAATTGCCCAAGGGTGTTACCCACAAAAATAAATGCATTGTAATCAGGTTCCTATGG
Organism: Pinus taeda; assembly: GCA_000404065.3. NCBI lineage: Eukaryota > Viridiplantae > Streptophyta > Pinopsida > Pinales > Pinaceae > Pinus > Pinus taeda. The sequence continues at coordinate 60,251 of APFE030513805.1, forward strand.
GCTTAGCCCAAATGCTACTCGAAAATTCCACTTGACCAACTTGGATATGCTCTCCCCTCGTATCAAACTTGGTGGTTGGAATCTTAAAGACATTGCCTCCTCCAACACGACTTTGTTTAAAAAAAAAAAAAGATGGATGGTAGTGTGTCATGAGTGCATATGGCAACCTTCATCTTAGCTAAATATCTTCAAAATCAAGGCTTCTACATCTGGCTTCAATCTGGTACATTGGAACCTATACAAATCTCCTTTTCCTGGCACAATCTTCTCACAACTAAGCATTGGTACTTTGGTTACCTATGCTGGACTGTTGGCTCGGGATCTTCCCCTAAGATCAGATTGAATTCTATTGTTGGTATGGCAGGTTGACATCTCTTATCCCATGCTCTCATTACATCATTACATTATAGAGGTTTACATGTGCTCAAAGATATTGCAGATGCAGAACATTCCTCACCTTTCTACATTCACTGGAAAGATGGTGTAGCGATTAGTTTTCTGGATTCCCTAATCCTAGAATGGAAAAAATACATCCTTAATTTGAAGTTATCTAGGATTGTACTCTCATCAGTTGAATATGAACTTGTATGGGTCGTAGGATCACAATTGGAGAAAGTTATAGTCAAAGAGGCTTACCGCCTTATTCCTCTGCCTCCCAAACTGAACCTGCTTCACTCTTGGTTGGCTAGGTCCTAGAAATGGAACCTCCCTCTCAAGTTGAATTTTTTTTCTTGGATGGTGGTTCACAATCTCAAGTTGATTTTTTTTTCTTGGATGGTGGTTCACAATCGTACCTTGACTTGGGAGAACCTTGTTAAGAGGGGATTTCGAGGACCGGGACATTGTTGCCTATGCAACTCTCCTGGCGAGGACATTAACAACATTTTCATCCAGTGTCATTTCACTACATCAGTTTGGACCAGAGTTCTACACTTGATCGATGCTCCCTCTTTCTGGAAGACATTATTTCATGTCTTGGCAGCGCGACTGTGCATAACCTACACAACCAAACATTGGTTTTCTTCATCATCTTGGGCATTTGGTGGTCTCAGAATGCTCTTATATTTGAGCATGTGCAGCCTAATATTTGGCGAACATGTTGCAAGATTTTAACTTTTGAGTTTTCTACCTCTCTATCTGCAATCCAAAAGCCTACTATTATATTTGAGCATGTGCAGCCTAATATTTGGCGAATATGTTGCAAGATTTTAACTTTTGAGTTTTCTACCTCTCTATCTACAATCCAAAAGCCTCCTCCACCTCCCTGTAACATTTGGGAGTCATTTCCTATTGCTTTTTTTATGGGGCTTCCTCCTTCAACCTATGTGGATGTGGCATATCAATCTACATCAATGTTGCACGTTCATACTGTTTCCATTGGCATGGTGGGTTTGGAACCAACACTCGCGCTGAGCTCCTTTCCCAATGGGACATTCTTCATTGTGCTATATGGCTCGGACTATCGAATATTACCATCTCGTTGCACTCTCCGTCCCTAGTTAACTCGAAATTCAACACTAAATCCTTGATTAAAGAGTTTCGTTCCATCTCCATTGCCCACATCTACAGATGTCAAAGTGGTGTTGTTGATCTTCTATCTAAGAATGGCTGCTCTTTGGGTCCCAATCGAATGTACTTCCAATCTTTTCTGCATAACAGTCTACAGAAGTCGGGTCATCTCGACCTCTAAACAAATTTTCAGTGGGATTGTTGGCTCTCATGATACTCTCCTCCGCATTCTCACAGGACTCTTTTCCAACCATTTCATCTGATCCGTTCTGCATCCAATAGAGTAAGAATCCAATTCTGGTGACTCTGTAAGAAGTCACGAAATTTCTGATCCACAACCGGAGGAAAGTCTCATGTTCTGCACACTCCGTTTTCGTATTTGATTTTATATGTTGTCATTGATTGTCTGAGATATCCTCTGTTTGGTGCCAACCAGAGGATGTCTAAAATTTTACAGGTCTCTAGCATAATACACTCCTTTTCAATCTTGGGAACCTTAATTTGCAATGATCACGTGAAGGTCCTTGAGCAGGACAATTTTTGGAGGTAACATAACCAAAAGAACTGTCAAGGTGCCTTCACAATATATTCCGGAGTCCTGCACCGTTTTATCAAAGGTATCATCTTAAACGGTATAAATTCCAGTATATTATTCAAGTTGGATACTCGATGACCAGTACTTTACGACCTAAATTAGAAATATATCACGCGTTAATTTTTCTGGAGATCCATTTCTTGACGTGAAAACCAATAACGGCTGGCACGCTTTGGTTTCTTTCCAATCTCGAACTGATCAGAGGCATCATCTGAACCGAGCGGTATAAATTTCAGCATATTATAAAAAATGGATACCGCATTATCCGTACTTTCCCCTCCATATTACAAATATGTGCCGACTACCGCGTTACTTTTTCTGGCGAGATGATATCACTATTCCGTTGTATCCATTTCTTGACGTGAAAAGCGATGGTGGCTTCATATTCGGCACTGTCTTTTATTTACAATCTCCAACTGTCGCATCTTGGTCCCTAACGCCTGCAGGCTTCATGTTCGGCACTGTCAATTATTTCCAATCTCCGACTATTGCATCTTTGTCCCTAATGCCAGCAGGCTGCAGGCTTCATCTACTGTTGGCCGTAAGACCAAACACCACCCACCCGTCAGTCTCAACACTATTAACCATGCGCATTCGTTATGATTATTACTTGAAACTCGGGGGAGAGTGCAGTGCAGACTTTGCAGGTGCGCATTGTCCATTGAAACAAACTTTAATTGACTCTGCTCTGTTCACTGTAGCCAATTAGATTAGCCACTGTTAATCACCATCCAACCTGTGAATCATTGATGCCCAAAAAGGCGTAAATCTTATGCATACAATGCGTTATTTTTCAACGGGCCCACTTTCTGAGCGGACATCAGGAACATGGTTAAATACAATTTGATAGCCCTTAAATTTCGACCATTGAAAATCTGCGTCAATATTCTTGAGGTCACATGTTTTTCATCACTAACCAAATATTTACACACTAACTATTTTGAGAAGGGATAATCAATTTTTTTTTTCTATATATACGCAACGATTGCAAAGGAGAAAAACAAGGTCTGTTCGCAACTTCGCAGCAAGAAAATATCATCAGCCGTTGAGTTACTGACGAAGAGTATCCAAGATGGGTAGATCTCCTTGCTGCTCGAAAGAAGGGCTCAACCGCGGGGCGTGGACTTCCAAGGAGGATGTGATTTTGTCCGAGTACATTCGAATTCATGGCGATGGTGGATGGACAAATCTCCCCAAAAAAGCAGGTGAATCTCCGCAAATCTCTGAAAGTAGTAATGTATCAATACAGATACAAATGTTTATTGGGAAGCTAAATAAATTAGTGGAGAGAATTGGTTTTGCAGGACTTATGCGGTGTGGAAAGAGTTGCAGGCTACGTTGGCTCAACTATCTTCGTCCCGACATTAAACGCGGAAACATTTCCCTCGATGAGGAGGACCTCATTGTTCGCTTGCATCGTCTCCTTGGCAACCGGTAAATTGAGATTGACTTCACTCGACAGAATTCATCCAGTCCCCATATTGGAGTTAGGAATTATTAATGTCGTAGTAAGAAGTTCATGCGATATATGTTATTTTTGTGTGCATGCAGGTGGTCGCTGATAGCAGGACGACTGCCTGGGCGAACAGACAATGAAATCAAGAACTACGGGAACAGTCATCTGAACAAGAAGATGCTATCAATGACACAATCTCACCACAACAGTAGGAAAAATGAAAATCCGAAGACGGTGTCAAAATCTCAAGTCCTGTGTTCAAAACCATTCCCACAAGAATAAAACCGGTGGTGAGAAAGCCGGAAATAGAAAGATTAAAAGGATCCTACGGTCATAGCTGCAGTTATCTTAGTCCAGATAGAGCCCTTAAATCATGTAATGTTATAAAAACTATGAATTCTACCAAGTCATGTTGCGACCGACTAGTGAACGACTTCATCATAGTCGATGATTCGGACAGCATTGCATTTGCAGCGGCTGATAAGCTGGTTGAAACAAATGCCAGAACCTGCACCTTTTCCTTGTCCAGTATAGCGTCTGAGAGATCCCCACATTCCGATTATTTTGCAGGATTGCCTGACAATTTATTGAGCTTGAACGGTCTATCTTCTCGTGACTGTAATGTGCTCTCGTGCCCATCAGATTCTGTATCAGAAGAGTTTTGCAGGGAACCGGCTACATTGGAGGTGGGGACGAATGAATTTGAAGTTGTGTATTTTGATCAAAGCGGAATGCAGGACGTTAACAGTTTTACCGATGCTGCCGATGAAGGAAGGGAATATTTATTCAGTAACACACTACAGGTGGACTGGATTCATTAACTTCATTTACAGAAGAGAAGCCCACCATTGCTCGGCTTGCTGCTGTCCGAATCCGAGGAGGAATTGAAGGGATGAAATACAAGCCAGTTTGTGTTGGCAGGCCATATATGTAAATGTGTTAGAAAACCTGTACAGATGAATCTAGCTAGTAAAGGTTGAACACACAGCTTTGCAGAGCAAAAACATTAAAAGAAAATTGAAAGAAGAAAAGAATGATTCATTAGAAAACATGTTACAATGCTCATTATATAGCATTACTGGGTGAAGATCCCAAGGTAATGAACTATAGTGGGTGAAGATCCCAAGGTAATGAACTATAGTGGTGATCAATGAGAAGACTCAACACCTACAACAAGTTCCGGAGATAACTAGTCAGTTGCGGAGTTAAAGAAGGAGCAAATCAAGGAGTAAATCATGCAAAAGGAATCTTGCATGCAATCCCATGCTCTAACTAAGAGTCCGCATGTAGATGTGTAGTAGTTGCATGTAGTTGCAT
>APFE030513805.1:68024-112864 GCA_000404065.3 Pinus taeda
CGAGAAATATTGTGTTCTCACGAATCTTAGACCCGAGGCGGTTGAGTTGGTTGCTGGTGGAATTCGAATTTGCAGCAGTGTTTTCTTGGTGACAACGCAACAATGTCTTTCAACGGATTGCGATTGGAGTATGCTCCTGAGGGCAGCTCAAACTATATTGCATGGAAGGACAGGATGGAGGCAGTATTGGATGATAACGGGCTGAAGGAGTTCATAGATACGGATATCCCAAAGCCTACTGATGCTACTCAAGCTAATGCTTGGCAAAAGAAGATCGCAAAAATGTCGAAGGATTCTGTTGGAGGGCGTGAAGGATCACATTATGTCCAGCCTCCATGGAAAGGCTACTCCATATTTGATGTGGAAATCATTGACAGAATTATTCCAAAGCAAGAGTGATCAGAGGAAGCTGGCGCTCAAAGATAAACTCAGAAACATCAAATGCGAGAAGGGTGACAGTATCCCCAAGTATCTCACGAAGTTCACTCAGTGTCGAGATGAGCTGGGAAGTTTGGGGGTTACTGTCGATGATGAGGACTTGGTGAGCTTGGCTCTCCTTGGTCTTCCGAAGAGTTGGCATTCCTATCAGGACTCTGTCAATGGTCGGGAGAAGTTGCCAGGATGGAAAGACTATGGTCAGATCTTGTGCAGGAGGAGATCAGGCGAGCCCAGAGACAGTTCTTCATCTATGCATGATGAGGAGAACTATGCCTTAGCGAGTAAGGCGAAGAAGGGGAAGGGTAAGGTTTCTCTTTTCGAATCCAGTTCTTCCAATGATGGGAAGAAGGTTGACAAGTCGAAGTTGAGATGCTTTCGTTGTCATGAGTTGGGCCATTATGCTACTAATTTCCCAAAGAAGAAGTCCAAGAAGGGATCCGAGGAAGGATCTGAAGGTGAGGCACTTGCTTCACAGTTTGAGTTGGATTTCACACTCTTCGCATGCATGGTTTCATCCATGATGGGAAGTGGTTGGTTTCTTGACAGTGGAGCTTCTTTCCATATGACCGGTGACAAAAGTTTATTCAGTACTTTGGAGGAGAAAGATCTCCAGATACTCATAGGGATGGGTAATGATGAGAAGTACAGTGTCTCAGGTGTAGGCACGGTTATTTTTTAGAGGGAGCATGGAGCTCGCCTTACCTTGACCAATGTCAAGTATGTACCAAGACTGAAGAGAAACTTGGTGTCGATCGCGATGCTGGAAGACAGAGGCTATGATGTAGTCTTCAGTAAGGGAAAGGTTTTCTTTAGACACATCATCACTAGACAGGTGAAGCAAATCGGTTCATGGGTCAAGAACCTGTATGCTCTTGAGGTTCAAGATGCAGGCAAAGCCTTGAGCAGCAAGGCAACTGATGGAGACTTGGTGGTTGAGAGGGAGAGTACATTACCTCTCAACATGCAGCGCCAGAAGAAGTCTCAGATGATTGTGGAGGAGCCACAATTGGTGCAACAACTTCAAGAGGTTGTGGAGCAGCCACAATAGGGGAAGTTGAAAGGAGATCAAGTAAAGACATCTACTCATGCAGAGACCTCCAGTAGGGGGAAACTTCGAGCCAGGTGGCAGAGGGATCACATGCAGCCATACCTCCAGGTAGGAGGTGGGGCGATGTGGAGTGATCGTCCCACGGAGGCTGATATGGGGGCAGGATCCTTGAGGTACCCAACCTCTTTGATTCGACTTTGCTACAGGAGCCCCGAGGAGGAGTAGCATAACTAACTGATTGGGTTGAGACAAATGCAGATGGAGCAGTAGAAAAAGCTACAGTGCAAGAGTTCCGGGACTGTGTAGAGCTAGTAGGCTGCAATGATGCGAGAGGCACAAGAGTGTTGCACTAGTGCAGGATGGCATAGAGCGGTGTGCAATGGTGCAAGATGCATGCAGTATTGCAGCATCTTAGAGGTGAGAGAGGAAGCACTTGTCAACAGCAAGTAGAGCTTCAGCATTAGAGTATGTTTCTAGCCCAATAGAGAGGTCAGTTGGGACTTTTTTTTGTTCCAAGAGTTGTTGAAGCAACCACACTTAGTAGATGTGTTGCATACAGAACATTCCAGAGGTACAGGATCGGGTTCAAGTTGAAGCCTTTCTTGTTGAGAGGGAGTGTTGAAAAATGGCAACAAGAAATGCCAAAAATAGAAGTGCTAAAAATAACATTCTATTTTTAGCAATTTAGAATGGATTCCTATTTTAGTCAGTTCCTGGACTAAAAATAGTGAAGTAAAATTCGAATTTGAACTTAACAGTTGTTTGAAAATAGATTAATTAATTCACCATGAGTTAATTAGTTGGGAAAAATCAAACATGAAGTCTATGTGAAGACATGCAACGGTTTCTCTATTAATTGAGGAATTTATCCATCAGTTAAAGAGACAAGGATGAGTTCTAATTTAAGTAGTAATTAGTTGGCTTAGTTAACTGAGTCAAGTCCAGTTATAATTGATTTAAACAATTTGCTTAAATTAAGTAAGTTCAGTTAGTTAATGCATGCTTGCATATAACTGCTGCACTTCAGATAACTGAAGATTCTCTCATGAATAACTCATGCATGTCAGTTCAGACAAAGACCCAATTGAGATCAGAGAAAGGACAGTGTACTATCAGTTGGATGAATATTTTTCTTGTAAAGGAAGCTCATCCATGATGAGGATTTATCTCCTTTAGGACTGCGTAGTTCGATCAAAGGTTAGTGAGTGTGTGAAGAAGCCAATTCACACAAGTGGCTGCACTAGACCCCAATCAAAATTGTGCAAAAAAATAGGAGGCTTGGAGGGCAGACCAGAGGTTAGATAGAGGCCTTTCACTGTCTATGAGCAGCAGAGGTATTGCAGAGAGAGCACGATAGCTTTTGAGCTGATTCTTTTTGTAATATTGGTTATATTTCCACTTATATGATAATACAGAGTTGGGGTTTTAGGTTGAGGCTTTCCCCGGGTTATATCTTCTGTGTTATATGTGATTGATTCTTTCTTATCAGTTATATGTGTTTTTATTGATGTTGTTCATGTTTGATTAAGCTTCCACTAAATTGGTTGTAGAAGTAGATCAAGTATTTTGCTTTAGTCTATTGCATTATCAGGTGATCTACAGTGGGAATTTCTACAGCATATGGCGAGCAAGAAACATGCTTATTTTTGAAGATAAACAACCTCATGTCCAACTGGTGGCATTGAACATTGTTGATAATTTCCAAGAAGTCAGCCCCTATATACACTTGGATCTTGGAAGGAACATCACACTGGTTGATTTAGACAACATCTTCCCCATCTGCCATTTTGATGGGGCCGCCTCAGGGGGCATTTGTGGCTGTGGGGTTTACCTTTCACTTGATCACACAACTCATTACCACTTTCACTGACATGGTGGTGATGGTGACAACTGCAGAGTGAAATTAATAGCTTTATGGGGTGCACTGCGAGTTTCCTCATTGCTGGAAATCAACAACCTTCCAATCGTGGGTGACTCACTGAGAGTGATCAATTGGATTAAGGGGAAACACTCGTTGGAGGTTCCCTCGCTGTGCTAACTGGATGCAACAAATTAGTGATATCCTTACGACCTTCTCCGCTGTCACCTTTCAACACGTATACTGGGAACGAAACACTTTGGCCGATGCACTTTCCAAACGAGGTCTTCCTCTTCTCCCGACTTCATGGTATACGAGCTGGAGGTTGATGGCTGGGAGCCATCACTTGACTACTTTGAGATCCAATTTTGGAGTATCATCCTGCATGTTTTCTGGTATATTTTCTCGTCCCTCGGAAGATTTTTCTGTGCATTGTTCCCCTAGATGGGACCAGCTTTTAACATTGTCTGGTTCAGTTCCTAGACCATATTACATTTTTCTGTTGCAGTGTATCATTCACTGGTCTTGTTTTGAGTTTTCTGATGTAAACAGAGTTTGTACTCTGCACCTCACTTGCCACACCCAGATTGGTATACACCTGATATATGTTCTCTGAACTGTTACAGGGGATAAATCACCTTGCCATTGTAAAACTTTCACACTTAAATGAATGAAAGTTTCGTTTTTTTCCTTCTGAAATAAAAGAAGTATAGGGGTTGTCGAGTTTTTTTGACCAGAGATGCAAAGTTTATTTAATAGGAAGTCAAGGCGTTGGACTGGTTGTGAGGAATTGATCCTTTGCAATCGGAACACACAATTGTCATAGCTGAATAACGCATGTCCAGATCAAGATCGTCAACGTAGTGAGCTGAATAACGCATGTCCACAGGAACCCCCTGCCACCAGGCATTTCAATCCCATCTGCCCTCGCCCACCTTTGGATTCTCAGTCGCAGGATTCGAACCGGGGTCTACGAAGAGCCGAAGCCAAGCCATTCGTTTTATTTCAGCTGAGACCTCGGCGGCGTGACATCACGATTTTTCTGTGGAGACCTCTCCTTTTAATCGAGCAAGAAGAGTTTGTCTGCTCTTCTGTTTGTTAGGCGGCTCTCAAGTATTTCTTGTCACCTCTGTGTGGATTGCTGAGTTATGTGCCGGGCCGGAAGACCGAGTTTGTTTAAGACTGTTTATGCTAGATGTGTGACGTATTTGCTGTTAGAGGACGAGTTGGCTGCACGACAAAGTGGAGTGGTGTCTGCGTTTGGTGTGGCTGCTGTGATATGAGCCCAGATCTCCAAAGTTGACCGTCTAGAGAAAAAAAAACTAGAGCATGTGTTGACCTTCACAGATGTGCATTGTTGAGGTGTTGGAGACACTGTTGTTCGTTGTGGAGCAGTTTAATTTCTCCAGTGGGATTGCAGTTTAATTTTGTGTGAAGTGCTCTGAAAGGTTCTGTGAAGAGCCATCTGCAGTGGCTATAAATGTGTTAGAAAACCTGCACATATGAATCTAGCTAGCAAAGGTTGAACACACAGCTTTGCAAAGCAAAAACATTAAAGGAAAATTGAAAGAAGAAAAGAATGATTCATTAGAAAATATGTTACAATGCTCATTATATAGCATTATTGGGTGAAGATCCCAAGGTAATGAACTATAGTGGGTGAAGATCCCAAGGTAATGAACTATAGTGGTGATCAATGAGAAGACTCAACACCTACAACAAGTTCCGGAGATAACTAGTCAGTTGCGGAGTTAAAGAAGGAGCAAATCAAGAAGTAAATCATGCAAAAGGAATCTTGCATGCAATCCCATGCTCTAACTAAGAGTCCGCATGTAGATGTGTAGTAGTTGCATGTAGTTGCATGCTTTAACTAAGAGTCCGCATGCAGTTGCATGTAGTTGCATGCTCTAACTGAGAGTCTGCATGTAGGTGTAGTAGTTCCAACAATATATAAATCCCATAAGAAACGTAATGGATTTCATAATATTTATTAAGAAATGTAATGCTTTAATTTACACATTGTTAATATTTGGTTGAAATATTTCAATTATAGTCTATCTTATCATCACCAAATTGGAAATTCAATCCTCACACAATTTAAGCGATGCCTGATAGATTTCTTCGATAACACACAAGAAGTAGAATGGATTCATGAACTCGATTTAAGAAAAGGAAGCCCACAGTTGATACAAGCGAGTTTGGGATCGACGGCCGTAGATAAATCCCATAAGAAACATAATCGATCGAGTCATAATATTTCTTCATAAAACTAATGGTCTAAATTTACACAGTGCAGATGCATTGTAAAGGATTTCAGTTATGGCGTTGTCTACAGATTCAGGCAATTTCGTTCCCAAGTAATTTTTTTTTGGTAGAAATGGAATTATTTGAGTTTTTGTAAAGGATTTCAGTTATGCCGTTGTCTACAGAGTCAGACAATTTCGTTCCCAAGTAATTTTTTTGGTAGAAATAGAATTATTTGATTGTTTCAATTTTTTTTAAGAGTAGAAATAGATTTATCACCATTAAAAATATACAAGACACCAAAATTCCAAACTTGGAAATTTCCTCTCAATTTTATCAAAATCCAGCAAAAATTTTCATTATTTTCTAATCTAAAATATGGCCTCGTGGTAAAATCTAGCAAAAATTTTCATTATTTTCTAATCTAAAATATGGCCTCCTACCACTAGGCGTTCAATTATAGTCTCTCTTATTATTATTAAATTGAAATTATTATCGGATTGAAATTTCAGTCTCAACAAAAATAAGACTTTTTACAAATATGTCAAATACCAAAACTCTAGATACTAAGATTTGTTTTTTAATGGCTGGTTTCTTCCTGCACTACTGCCATATTTCTATTTGATATCGAATTACTCGTACATCAAATTGGAATTATTATCGGATGGAAATTTCAATCTCCGCGGAATCTACGCGAAAATGATCCTCTATCCTCTTTGTATTTGATATCGAATTACTCGTACGATAATGGAGGAAATAGTTGAATTGAAATTTGGAATGGAATCATCGTAATAGTCAGAAAACGGCTTCGAGTCGTCTTGTCCTGGCCGTCTTATGACTTTGTGAGCAATGAAGTGACATGACGGGGATGATGTGGCGTTAGTCAATTGAGGATTTGACATATACCCAGAGCAGGGAGTGTATAAAATTAATGTATACTCTTATCTGCGAAATATTTTAATGAAAGGTTAGTTTACATTTTTTTCCCGTATTATGTATTTGCATTATTAGATCGATCTTCAATAACGAAAATAGGTTTATGCAAATCCCATATTTACGCCGTAAGGTGTTCCTTCTGAAATGAACTTCCTTCCATGCTACTGTGTCTCAACGTGGGCCGTTAAATGGATGGTTAGACGATTAAATAATCTCCAGCCATTAGATTATCAGTGAAAAAAAACTGCAACAGAGTCGTTCGCCCTGAGGTCTTAAGCGACAGTGAAATTTTATGGGCATATCGAACTGGGTGGCGGTATTCAGACCATTTTTGGTTTGGATTCTCAGATTTTTGGAGCCCAATCCCTAGTTCGCAGATTTTTGCATCTGCTTCCTGTTTTCTTATTCTCGTTCTCACATTTTCGTATCTCTATCTTCTTGTCTGATTTGGGTTAGTAGTGGTTTTTGGTGTGGGAAGAAAACTTCTGAAGATGAAAATCAAGGCGTATATTCCTGATTTCAAGCTTGCATTTGAGCGTTTCTGTATACATGTGGAGGGGGGGCAGTCTTGGATGAGTTGGAGAAGAATATACCCTATCGGAATGGTTTGCTTTGTATCTATTTCAATATCGAGGACCAGGCCCTGAACTAGATCTGTTAGGGGCATTTCCAGCGAAATTGTGGAAAAGGGTTTCATCCGTATTCGAACTCCAGACCTCCAAGATGATGCACATAATGTTTTACTGCAGGAGCCGTTGTTCGACGGCTGGAAGACTCAATCATGGCTTGGTTACTCGCTTACCCTTCTTGTTGTATTGCTTTTTTCTGTATTTCATGAGTATATTGTCAATATGCGGTCTCGTTTCAAGGGGATTTTCCGAGTGGTAAGGCTGCCTCGGACCTCAATGCTCCTCTGATTGGAAGAAACCTTAGAGCACTTGGATTTAGGGTCATGGAATCCGTCGTTTTTGTTCTGAATGTAGGGTTGGGATATTTGCTCATGTTGGTAGTGATGTCTTTCAATGGGGTTTTTTTTATAGCTATGATCCTGGAGTTTGTTGTTGGGTATTTTTTCTTCCCATGGGGAAGGCAAAGAAGAAAACATTGAAAGTCCATGTGGGTGCTCGTGAACTTCATGATCATTGTATATTGTTGTTTTTTTTATGCTTTCGGTTGCGGGAGACATGACCCTGTTGTTCGAGGGCTGGAAGACTCAATCATGGCTTGGTTACTCGCTTATCCTTGTTGCTGTTTGTTTTTTTTGTTTTTTGCTTCTGTATTTCATGAGTATATTGTCAATCTACGGTCTCGTTTCAAGGGGATTTCGAGTGGTAAAGCTGCCTCGGACCTTAATGCTTCCCTGATTGGAAGAAAATTGGCATCATTGATGGACTATTATGGGTTGTGGAGCTTATCAGTGGAAACATCGTAACTTTGTCACTATTCCATGGTAATAGGAAGCATAGAGATCTAAAGGAAACAATCATGTATGCAGTAAGGTCTCTTAGAACACTGTAGGGGGTGGTTTGAAAATGGCTATGATGATTACCAGAACACTGCAACCAGGTTAAGATGGTAGCACTGTAAGTCACTACATTGTTTGATTATATATTTAATTTATTATATCCAAACTTGTACCCGATTTACCAAAATATTTTCTGTGGCATTGTGTTGCTTGACTGCAGCTATGCAACTCCACCCGCTCTCACGTCCAAATCGGAGCCTCCTCCATTGTTTGATGGAACGACCAGGTGGGTAGCTAAATTTTTATCGTTACTGTATCTAAATCATCACTTTCTATTGGAATGTCTATAGTATCATACTCTGTTTAGTGATTAAATACTGAAATTGATGTGGGGTTTGCAGATTGTATATCAGTGTGACATGCCCATATGCCCAACGAGTTTGGAGTGCCATGAACATCAAGGTTTTTATCATACTGATCCCCTATTTTGTGTGGGTAGTTCTTCTATTGATATAAGATACCATTATGCAATCACTGAAACGATTGAAAATAAAATGCAGGGTCTTAGTGAGATTCAGATAGTTACGATTGATTTGCAAGACAGACCAGCATGGTACAAGGAGAAAGTTTATCCTTCGAACAAGGTTGGCTCTTGTTTCTATGTTTATCTAATTTTATTTTTCTTTTAGTTACTCAAGGGCAGTTGGATCCGCTATTTGGGTCATGGTTTGATTGCTATGTAATTAGGGCCTGTAGTGTAAAAACTTTGTTATTAGTTTATCCTCCGAACAAGGTTGGCTCTTGTTTCTATGTTTATCTAATTTTATTTTTCTTTTAGTTACTCAAGGGCAGTTGGATCCGCTATTTGGGTCATGGTTTAATTGCTATGTAATTAGGGTCTGTAGTGTAAAAACTTTGTTATTAGTTTCTTATCTTGATCCAAGTAGATGCAAAAGAGAAATTATATGGGTTGGTCCTCGTTTTATGAAATAACACATTGTTGCTTAGGGTTCAGATGCAACTCCAAGCTTAAGATCCACACACTTCTCACTATGTCCTGATAGGTTTGAAGCTTAGAGTTCAAATGCTACTCCAAGTTTATGAGCCATCCTCTCACTGTTGCTTGAGAGGCTGTAATGAGTTTTTGATCATCACGGTTTTAGCCTTTTACAATTTGGGCATGGAATAAGAAAGACCAACATAGATTTGGGATTGTTTTTAACATTCCTAGTCAGCTAGGAAGACCTATTTCTTGTGTGTTTTTGTGTGATCATCACTAATCTTTCAAGCAAGGAACATGCATAAATAGAAGTGCCAAATGTCAAATGTTACAAAAGGGCCAAATGTATGCAAGATATAGAGCGGAACTTGAAATAACTCACTATTTTCAATTTTTCAGATTCCTTCTCTTGAGCACAATGGCAAGGTCACAGGAGAGACTCTGGATTTACTTGAGTATCTCGAGAACAATTTTGAAGGACCTAAAATTTTTCCCATGGTATGTGTTACCCTACCTGAATATTGTTAATTTAGGTCATTAGCTAAATCAAAGTCTCAATGGTCAGGCACTTTGTATTTGTCAATTTTAGTTTATAATGTCGAAGCCGTTAGAGACTTTTTCAGGGAAGCAAGGTAGGGTTGGAATGTGAGCTGTAATACCTTTAAGAGTTATTGTCTAGCTTTACTGCCAGAGTCTATGCTCTATAACTTTCTTGCCATTAAACATGATCCTGCGAAAAATGAGGCTGCAAATGAGTTACTGAAGTATACATATACTTTTACAAAAAATGCATTGATCGCCTTGACCAAGCCAGATTCTGAGACTGCACAAGAAGTTGGTAAGAACAATTTTTCAGAAGCCATCTCATACATTTGAATAAGATGTCTTATATTCAATGGATTATGAAGAGTGTGGATTAATATAAATGCACTTCCCATCATGACATGGCCTTCTCTTGATTATTTGGAAAATGCTCTCGGAAAGTTTTCTGACGGGCCTTTCCTTTTGGGTCAATTCAATGTGGTACGCCATCTTTATATGTTGTTTTCCATTTGACCTTATATTATATTATGATCCCAATTGACAATTTAGAGATGTATACCATCACTGCAGGTTCACATTGCATATGGTCCTTTCGTTGAAAGATTTCATGTTGTGTTTCCTGCATTAAAGAATTATGATACCACAACGGGTAGGCCGAAACTATCGAAATGGATTCAGGTAAGTTAAACTTCTCTTTTATTTGCATTACTCCCTATTTCCAGCGGGGTGTAAAAATTATTGGTTTTCGATTTTTATAATAGATTTTGTGCTTATGTGATAAAAATGCTTAATAGTATTCTGCCTTGAATACAAGAATTACATAAGATTGAAGGATATGCGAAAATAGTATCTGATCCCGAGTTAATTGTTGAAACATACAAAAGGATATTGGTAGCTTGATTCTAATGATACATACTGTGCATAAAGTTGATTCACAATGCATCTTTTATACATTTTTTCTTATATTGCATTGCCTAGGTGTGAAATGATATAAAAGATCTTAAACTCATTTATCTTTGTTGTTATGCAAGCTAATTATGCAAAATAACTGTGATGGCGGGATGTAGAAATGATCGAAGGCTGCCTACATATAGTACAATAAAATCTATTGGATAAGAGAAATTATGTTTATATTTGTAAAAGAGAACTTGTAATAATTTTTGTAGTTGCAAAAGTTTTAATGATATATACCGATGTGCATACGCTGGCATGTATGGAGTTAATAGTTATTAATAAAATTAATATCTTAAATATATCAATGTTTTATATATTATATATATATATATATAATTATATATATATATATATATATATATATATTATATATATATATATATATTTCAATAGAATGTGTTTATTTACGTTGTAAGGCATTCCCTTTTGAAAACCATTCCCCGAATTGCTGCCGTGTCTCTATCTGGGGTGTTAGATCGGATGTTAGACGATTAAAGTTTTTTGTTCCCTTAGATTAATAATTCGTTAAATCATTATGGGACACAGTTATAACAAAAATGCATACCTTCGTGGAGCAACAGTCTTACTGGTTCCCTTTCGCTCTACTGCTTCTTCCACCCTGACCTCTTTTCAATCAGAAACAACTACTTTTCGATCAGAAACAACTACTTTTTGATCAAAAACAACTATTGTTGGAGCTTTAACTACTTGTGTTGGATCGACTGCTTTTGGAATTACTGGTTGTGCCTTTGCTTCTATATACCATACTACTGCTTCGTTGACATATGACTCTACTACTGTGCCTGGCTCTGCTACTGGTTCAATGGGTGAAACTGCTGAATCAACAACTAAATCACGAGAACGAACTGCTGCAGGTGGTACTGGAACTGCGGATGAACTTGGGTGCTCTATGAAAGTGGACAACTGGGTTATCAACATATTTATTTCATATTACCTGAAGTCTCCCTTGCCCATGCTTGCCTATAGCTCCATATACCCCAAGAGAAAATGTGGGAGGGACGAGCAGATTATGCACCACTATGCCCAAAAAGTGTAAAGGGAAGATCTTGAAACTGTTGTGGGTTTGCTTCATTCTTTTGGAGAGAGTAGTAGTCACATGCAGGATGGGTTGCTCTGTGAAAATGGACAACTGGGTTATCAGCAGATTTATTTCATATTTACCTAAAGTCTCGCTTGCCCAATGCTTGGCTACAGCTCCATATCCCCTAAGAGAAAATGTGGGAGGGACGAGCATATTATGCACCTCTATGCCCAGAAAGTGCAAAGGGAAGATCTCGAAACTGCTGTGGATTTGTTTCATTCTTTTGGAGAGAGCAACAGTCACATGCAGGATCTTGTTTGGGAACCTAAGAAAACGCCTCTAAATTATGCAAGAAACAACTAGACAATATGATTGGATCACAGTTGGACAATGCTACATTGGATAACATATTGATTCCTGCACCTTGGGGATGGGTTTCCTCTATGATGTGGATCTTGTTCTCAGATATGTGCAGATTTTCCTCATGGATCAGGTGATGGTTTTTGTGCCTGAACTGCGCACGGGCACCGCCGAGCCCACTTTTGGCATTTTCTACTAGTGTCGGCTGAAGAGGGTGGGTAGCCTCATGAACAAGTATATTACGGAGGTGGCCCCCGATGTCAATCTCAAGCCCTAAAAATTTTAGTTGCTTCTTGAATCATTGACAAATAATTCCATAGATTCCTGTGATGTTCTTTATAGAGCCTTGGATATGTATCTTGAGGTAAGCCCTAGATGGATTCTTTAAAACAAACTCTTTAATATTGCCTCCATCGATACAATTTGTTTTTCTTTTTTAAATTGCTTCGAGCCAGGCCAAGCCATTACAATTAAGTTCTTTGATGTGCCCTGAATTCTTACCAGCAACAATGGATCTTAATAGGAATCCCCAAGCATACGAATGTGTTAATCAAAATTGTATGAATCAACACCAATGAGTTTTTCTGTTTGACCTGAATAAACACTATCAATGGGTTTTTCTGTTTGATCTGAATACACACTATCAATGGGCTAACTATAAGAAAGTCCTAATTACAGAAAAAGTTATTTAATTTCTCAACTTAAATGGGTTATTTAGTCTAACTCAAATGAATACCAGAGTCATGTTCTTTCAGTTTATGGCGAAGATGCCTAACTGTTAGGTTTTATAGAAAAAAATAGACACCTATCGTCCATACCTTTATACTCTGAAATTTCATTTCCAACGAGAATATAGTTTCCATTTCCAAATTCAATCACATGAAAAGATGTCAATCAGTTTTCCAAAATAATTGTTCCTTAAAACGCCAGCAGCGCCCCAGGCTGGCCAACATTAGCCATATTCGGAAACACCTATTGACTGCTGCTAGAATTAAAAATTTAGAGCATTTTATTCTCTTGAACGCTTCTTATACCATCTGAAGGGAATAAACATGCCCCATCATTTATTGGTTTGGTTAACATAAAGCACAGGAATATTGATGGTATAAAGCCAATTTTCTACCTATTAAAAAAATTGTATAGTATAAACATACAATTGCCAACTAGAAAAAAACAAAACATGCCTTAGATGAGAGCAACACTAATATGATGTGTCATGAGCATTCCATTGGCAACAACAACATCAGTGAAAGAAGATACAAAATCCAAAGGATTTCAGTTTAATGGATCCAACTCATCCTCTCAAGAAAAGGCTAAAATATTAAAGGTTCTTCAATATACCAGAGATAATTATCATGATGGGAAGTGTGAAGTGGCTACAATTGAGAATGGCGAATTTGTAGCTGACCTCAAGACAGGGGATTTTTGGAGTTTTTTTGGCATGCTAATCATCCTCATTATGCAGAAATCCTACAATCATGTTTCTTCTCTTTACAGGCTCTCTTAGGCTCCCACTAGGATCAGATTTCATCCCCAGCTATCACTTCCCAGTCATATAATTTATGCTTAATTCAGGGTTTCTTCCATGACCAAATGATATCTCACCTTCAAGCACATTGAGAAACAGATCAAAATTGAATATAAAAGGAACATTGTTTGTCTTTGGAAGAAATTGATACAATTCTAATTGTTACATATTCTCTGGTTACAAGTTGCAATTTGGTTGGAGCTTGGGTCAATTCATGAAGCATACATATGTGTAAATTGAATCCCCTTAGAACCATCTTCTTCAAGATCTAAATTGGGTCGAATCTCAATTCCTTTTTCTATTGTAGTTAACAATAAATTGTGGATCCTATAACACCTCTGTCATTCTACTAATATTAGTTGTGTGAATGTTATTATATTGTTCATGTGATGGTTGAATCGAATTTCTGAGTATGAGACATGCTAAACTTATTAAATATAACAATTTTGCCTCATTTCTGGCCAATTTCCCATTATGATTTCTAGTGCATCAAATTATGAAAATAAGACTAAAAGGAGCTCCATAAGATTTGTGAGATCTTAAGAGCCACAACATTTGTGGGATCATTCAAATATTTTTCCATACTAATACTTAAATGTAGTCTTTTCAACGAAGTGAGTTTAGACATCTCACTTGGCAATGATGTTAAGACTTTGCAGTCTGAAAGATCCGAGAATTTAAGCCTAGAAAGACTACATATAGCTAGAGGCAATTCCTTGATGTTAGTAGAATTCAATGTGAGAAATTCAAGCAATGTGAGTTGAGTGACCGATGTTGGCAGTGACTCTATTTGGGTATGGGAGAGATCAAGAACCCTCAAAGCATTGAGCTTGATTAGAAATTTCTCTGGAATAGGATAAATTAATGGATTTTCATATAAGATTAAACTCACTAGCTTGGGGCACATGAAATATTCTGGCAGTTTTTCAATTTGATCGCTGAACAATGATCTTCTTTCACAAAGATAGTGTAGCATGTTGATCATTCTCATTATGGAGAAATCCTGCAATCATGTTTCTTCACTTTACAGGCTCTCTTAGGCTCACACTAGAATCATATTTCATCCCCAAATACCACTACCTAGTCATATAATTTATTCTTAATTCAGGGTTTCTTCCATGACCAAATGATATCTCACCTTCAAGCACATTGAGAAATAGACCAAAGTTGAATATAAAAGGAATATTTATTGTCTTTGGAAGAAATTGATACATATTTCCCGGTTACAAGTTGAAATTTGGTTGAAGCTTGGGTCAATTCATGAATCATACGTATGTGTGAATTGAAGCCCCTTAGAACCATATTCTTCAAGATCTAAATTGGGTCAAAACTCAATTCCTTTTGCTATTGTAATTAACAGTAAATTGTGGATCCTATAACACCTCTGACGTTCTACTAATATTAATTTTTTGAATGTTATTATATTTGTCATTCTACTAATATTAATTGTGTGAATGTTATTATATTTTTCATGTGATGGTTGAATCGAATTTTTGAGTATGAGTTATGCTAGTCTTATTAAATCTAACAATTTTGCCTCATTTCTGGCCAATTTCCCATTATGATTGCTAGTGCATAAAATTATGAAAATAAAACTAAATGGAGCTCTATAAGATTTGTGAGATCTTAAGAGCCACAACATATGTGGGATCATTCAAATCTTTTCCATACTAATACTCAATTGTAGTCTTTTCAACGAAGTGAGTTTATACATCTCACTTGGAAATGATGTTAAGACTTTGCAGTCTGAAAGATCCAAGAATTTAAGCCTAGAAAGGATGAATATAGTTGGAGGCAATTCCTTGATGTTAGTAGAACTCAATGTAAGAAATTCAAGCAATGTGAGTTGAGTGACCGATGTTGGCAGTGACTCTATTTGGGTATGGGAGAGATCAAGAACCCTCAAAGAATTGAGCTTGATTAGAAATTTCTTTGGAATAGGATAAATTAATGGATTTTCAGATAATATTAAACTCACCAGCTTGGGGCACATGAAACCTTTCTTCTCACAGTTTTTCAATTTGATAGCTGAACAATGATATTGTTTTGCAAAGACAATGTAGCATGTTTATCATTCTCATTATACATAAATCTTGCAATCATGTTTCTTCTCTTTACAGTCTAAGACTCTTAGGCTCCCACTAGGATCAGATTTCATCCCCAGCGATCACTACCAGTCATATAATTTATGCTTAATTCATGGTTTCTTCCATGACCAAATGATATCTCACCTTCAAGCACATTGAGAAACAGACCAAAGTTGAATATAAAAGGAACATTGTTTGTCTCTGGAAGAAATTGATACAATTCTAATTGGTACATATTCTCTAGTTACAAGTTGAAATTTCGTTGAAGCTTGGGTTGATTCATGAAGCATACATATGTGTTAATTGAAGCCCCTTAGAACCATATTCTTCAAGATCTAAATTGGGTCGAAACGCAATTCCTTTTGCTACTGTAATTAACAGTGAATTGTGGATCCTATAACACCTCTGTCATTCTACTATTATTAGTTGTGTGAATGTTATTATATAGTTCATGTGATGGTTGAATCAAATTTCTGAGTATGAGTTATGTTAGTCTTATTAAATCTAACAATTTTCCTTGGTGAATCGAGTGTTTATGTTCTCAAGAGGATCAAATCACACGGTGTGTGGTCTGAGTGTGAGCATGAGTTTAAAAAAGTTATGAGATTCCTATGCAACTGCGGTCCATTTATTTATCGTTGTGAAGCAAAACGTACGAGAAAAAGAGTGTGTTGAAGTTTGTTTCAGTCCAAGAGTCTTTCCATCCAGAGGTTCAAGTTGTGTTATTTTTTTAAAACCCAGATTTTGGATTGAAAAGTTACATCAAGACCACAAATTGTATATGGTCCTATCCCCACTACAAGATCTTGATGATTTTTATTGAATCAATATGGATCTCAACCTATCTAGCTTCAAAGCATATTTGTGTCCACACATTAATACAATACTTAGTTCACATCTGGACTCTAGATAAATTTCAACGTTAACGTATCTAGATTCGAACAGATATATATGCAATATTAAAAGCTAGATCTAACACTTGATTCAAGACGACAACAACAAAAAACAAAATCCATTGTTGTGTATATATGGGTCAGACAAGCCCTTAAATTATTTAGAGCTTGTAGAAAAATGAAAATTAAATAGAATCTGTATCCCTGATTTTTCAAACGAAATTGAGGTTTCCATTTTTGGAATGAGTATATATTTGTTGTTAGTTGTATAACAAAATTTACAATCTTTTTAATTAGATAATGGATCAATAAATTATGTTTCGTACCCGTAGCGTCTAAAAACCAAAGGATAAACAAATAGTGGCATCAGACTTATGTGTAGTCGATATTGTGGGTTGGAGTTGAATGAGTGATCATCCAATAGAAGACTCTGCAACTTCTTCATCTTCTGCATCTCATCGGGGAGATTGTACTTCAGATTATTCCTATTTATGTGATGCAAATATAAATGCCTCATTTCTGGCCAATTTCCCATTATGGTTGCTAGTGCATCAAATTCAACGGAGCTCTATAAGATTTGTGAGATCCTTCAGAGCCACAACATTTGTGGGATCATTCAAAGATTTTTCCATACCCATACTCAAATGTAGTCTTTTCAACGAAGTGAGTTTAAACATCTCACTTGGCAATGATGTTAAGACTTTGCAGTCTGAAAGATCCTAGAATTGAAGCCTAGAAACACTGCATATAGCTGGAGGAAATTCCTTGATGTTAGTAGAACTCAATGTGAGAATTTCAAGCAATGTGATTTGAGTGACTGATGTTTCCCGTGACTCTATTTGGGTATGGGAGAGATCAAGAAAGCTTGATTAGAAAGTTCTCAAGAATAGGATAAATTAATGGATTTTTAGATAAGATTAAATTCACCAGCTTGGGGCAGATGAAATTTTCTGGCAGTTTTTCAATTTGATAGCTGAACAGTAATATTCTTTAGCGAAGACTGTGTAGCATATTGATCATTCTCATTATGCATAAATCTTGCAATCGTGTTTCTTCTCTTTACAAGCTCCCGCTAGGATCAGATTTCACCCCCAGCTATCACTACATAGTCATATAATTTATGCTTAATTCAAGGTTTCTTCCATGACCAAATGATATCTCAACTTCAAGCACATTGAGAAACAGAACAAAGTTGAATATAAAAGGAACATTATTTGTCTTTGGAAGAAATTGATACAATTCTAATTGGTATCGATACCTTGATTCTGAGCTTGTTTGTGACTGCATGGTTTTATGTTGCTTGTATGTGCCTGGAATTTAAGATCTTTGATTGCATGGATGATGATGGGAGTAAGTTATTCTTGGCTCGCTTTCTAAATATATTCTTTTGTTGGAATTCATAATATGTACTCCATTATTATGAATCCATTAGTTTTATTTGTTATTATTTATGACTTGTGATCATTGGTGGCATTGTTTTCTGTAATAGATGTAGATCTTAATGTTATGCAAAGACTGAGAACGCTAAATATAAATATAATGATGCTGATGATGAAAAATAATACACAGTATAACGACCCCATAAAATAAAGCTATTAGCTCACCATAGTAATCTGACAGGGTATAACAATCCTTGTGGTAAGCAAGAAACAAACAAAGACTGGGGGTTGTGGAAAGAAGTGCTCAAATACAGTCTGGCCACAGAATGAGTAGCTCACGTCATATAAATACAGTGCTGGCCTTGATAGACCTCCAATATCTTCAAATTGCAAGGGATGTCGAGAAAATGTAAGCAAACTAGGTTGTAAAAGATAAATTGATAATGAATTTGTGGATTACAAATTTATGGATAATCCACTGTTAAAAGAGCATTCCTTGCTTTTTAGGTATTATGTAACCGATAGTTTTTCTCTATTTTGAAAAATACTATTGATTCACAATCTTAAATACTATTGATCCACAATATTTTTTTAAAATCTTAATGGGGGCAAAACTTATGTACCAGCTAGCTATGTTGGACGAAGCTTGTAGTAGGGAAATATGCATTGCATATTTGGACCTATTTGTAATATAGTGAAATGTTTTTAAACATGATTTTGTGTATTTGTACAATAGAAACCAAATTTCCCAGGTAATGCATATGTTAAATTTAAGTTGAAATCAACAAAAGGAAACTTCAGAAAGGATATCAATGAATAGAAAAGGCTTTGTATTTTGTTGGAATGTATTTTTATTTTAAAATTTGTTTTTGCAATAGCAGTAAATTATGAAGTGGATGTTAGATCATGAACTTGGTAATTAATGGAATAATGATGCTTTTGTAGCCCAGAAGCAGCGTATAGTTCAAGTAATGAAATTGCAAGACTTGCCTTGTCAGGCCTAAACTGTTTCATGGTAGGCCAATGTCACAACATCATCATCAGTGGATGAATAACGGGATATAGTGACACTATATTGAATGGTAAAGTAGTCAAGAGGCAGCTCCATGAGGTGTGAAAAGCTATGATGAGGAGGAAGTAAAGTACTAGTGTGAAAACCTCTCATGAGTGTCCTTGCTTGATTTGCATTATAGGTAACTTTATATTTTGACTATAAATTGTTTCTCCCAACATCACATCTAGAGTTGACCAGGATGACCAGTGGGCAGCTTATCTAAGGATTATTGGATGAAAGGATAAATTCAAAAATCTATCGATTTCATATAAATTATCATGACGTTGTTTCCAACATTTAATGATAATTTGCAATATCAAGTGCCATTCTTCTTGATTGCCTTACGGCGTTTCCTTTGCGACATGTGGTGCAAACGCTAGTATAAGTTGTTTGAGATTCATATATTTATCTGGGAGATTAAAAATAGCTTCATATTCATATATTTATTTTATTATTATTTTAAAATATTATTATTTTTGTTAATTTTTTATTTTAAAAGTAGATTTTTTTCTAATCAAAATTTATTTGATAAAAATTGATATTTGTCACCATTGTGTAAATATTAAAGAAACTACATAAAATTTTCAAAATCAAATAAAAAACAATTATTTCACTTACATAAACCAGAAAAAATAATGATTGTTTTAGATAGAGCAAGAATGACCCATGTGTGAGGGCATGTCATGTATGTCTAAGTATTTAAGTTTCGCCCATCAACATTCATGCTTTAAGTGTGTATGATGTAAGATCACATAATGTGTCCCAAGATTGAGACTCGATTTTTCAAATAAGTTCAAAGATCACTATGGAGGACTCTATCCTTACTTTGATGTCTTATATTAAAGTCTTAGTATTATGGGTGTTGCATAGTACATATTTTGGACTCTCAACCAATATAATCACTAACTTCTTTTGTTTTCTATAAATATATTTCAAATTACACAAACAAACAACAAAATTTTAAGTCACTTATCAAATTGGCAGTTTAAAAAATTTAGGTAAGATTTTAAAATAGTCAAATAGAGGTAAATACCCTCAAATTTAACCCACAAGAGGAGATAACAACACAATAACACAATCAAATATGAGTTCTTGCTTAGTAATTTACATTGATTCAATTGATTGAAGCTACATGACTAAAATACGGTAACTGATTGATTCATAATGTCTAAGAATAGATATGCCAATATTAGCTCACACATGCACAACTCACACTTCCTAAATTTAGACTCTAGCCTAAGTAACATTTCCCACACTTAATCTATATCAAAAACAAAAAAACTAAAATCTAAAATTCATTGAATGTAATTGGGAACAATTATCTCCAAGGATTTTTTAGTAAACTCTAAATAGTTCAAAACATTATGACATGGATGATTATGGATTTCAAAAATTTGCCTTTGATTACTTTTAAATACTATACTATTGAAAGGAAAATGGGTTTCATCTATTTGCATTATGCTTGTTTTATAGTTGGGAGTGATATTTTTAAGACATGACAACAAAACGGATTTGATTTAGGACAAGTAAAAGGGGAAAAGGTAGAGACAAACCCCATTTTACTTTAGGATAAAAAAAAGCACAAGAATCAGGTAAGGAATACCTCAAACACCCACCAAAATTCCTATTGTCATTGAAGACTCACCAAAGCAGCAAGAAAAGGTAGCTCCTCTTGAGAAAAATCAGGGAGAGGGATCATCAGAACAAGCCTCTCCCAAATATCCAATCACTTATGTTAGGAGGCTTGTCACCAAGTCTGCCTCATCAAAGGGAAAAGGTCTCCTACAGGAGACACAAAAGGACCTACATGAAGCATAGGCCATCGTACAAGAAACTCTACTAAACCCACAGGAAACTCAGAAAATGGACCAAGAAGGTATCACTCAACAAGAAACAAAGAAGGAAGACCCAGAACTAAGAGAACCTAGTCCTCAACCAAACCTCGACCCTTACTACAGGTTCATTGAAGGGGGCAAGGTCATCCCACAAAAATTTTCCATCCCCATATTCTTTGAGCTTGAGAAAGAAAGGGAAAGAACACATAGGTGGATGCAAATTGCCAAGTCCAAAGATGTGGAGGATGTGGACCACATGGAGGAGAAAGTAAAGGAGATGGGCAGAGAACTGAGAAGCATAAGGGATGGAGAGGAAATTATGAAAGCTTATTTAGAAGCAGAGAATGCATGGCTAAGGGGGCAGTTACAAGAAATGGAAATCCAATCAGCAGCTATGGCCAGATTATCCTTAGAGGCAATCCAATGCAGGATGCCAGTAATGTCTTATGCCTTGTATCTTAAGGAGTAGTGGCTACTGTTCAAAATTAAAAATTTAGCACAAAGAGGCACTATGCCCTTCCAAGACTATAAACAATTCATTGATCTATGTGATCAAAGAACCTTGGAGGATAGAGATAAAATGTCTAATTTTTACCTACACAACTTGGCCTTAACAGATTTGAATGTGTGGGACCCAAATTCAAAACTAGGGGACTTGCAATTGATGGCCTTAGCATCATGGATGAATCATGAGGAGGCAAGCGTTGTAGAGATAAATAAGGTAATGGAAAGAGAAGAGACATGACCCCTCACGATAAGAGTTGAGCAATCTAACCCAATGGTTGTCATCAACACCCACAACCTGATTGGAAATGATCATAAGCTTGCACCTAGGTACCTTGCTGCCCAAGAGCAAGTCGTCACACACTTTGAAGACATGTCTAGGTTGTTAGGAGATGACACCATGCAAGCTTGCCAAAGGAGATGGAACACCTTGCCTTACAGCCTGAAAATCAGAGACTGAGAGAGGCACTAAATAGAACACCAATGTACAAGAAAACTCTACAAAGACTCAAAGTCAATTGCATTGGCTTGAGACTTAGTCTACCACTTCTCTTAGGAATGTTGGAAGGAAGGAAGGAAGAGGAAGAAAGAAACCAGTGGGAAGAAATATAGAGGAAGGCAGGGTTCTATTCACAGGAAGAGGAAACTACAACAGAAGCATGGGATGTCAGGGAGGGCACTAGAGCAATGAAGGACATGGATATAGATTGAGTTTCTCAGAGGATGAGCAACACTTCTAGTAGGGGGGTGATGATGAGCCTCATCATTGGGTAACTATATGGACCTTAATACACCTCCAAGCTTATTTAAATCAACTATTCTCATAATTCCTTACATATTTTAATCATATTTTTCTTAATGAGATGAGAAAAAGTAAGATGTTATGTCTAGTGGACTAATGTGCATTGATTGTGGGTTTTTGAGAGAAAATCATGGCAATTTTGGCTAATTAATGGCAGAAACTCAAATGAGACAAGGAGGAGAGATTGTAGGAGATAGATCCTCCTCATTTAATCCTCACTCATTCAAATATTACTCCATCAAATCACACTAGCTTGGAGTTGCAAGCAGCCAAGTCATGAAGATCAAAAGGCAGTCGAGTCAATGGCAGTTAAAGAGCCAATTCATCTTGAGTTTGGGAGCCAGGCCTCCCTAGACTTAAGGAAGTCATTGGAGACTTCAGTTGTATAAATAAGGAGACCTAGAGCCTCATTAGGATTTGAATTTTTTATGTAAGAACACTAAGCATTTTCGAGTTCAAGACTTGTGGAAGAAATTGTTATGTAATTTTTCTAATATGATAATGAGAATGAACATTTCCTTGATCCAACAATGAGTTGTGTAGAATTTTATCTACAAATCAGCTAGCTCACTGATATCATATAGAAATTTCACCTGCAGATCAAACTGATATATGCAATGTACTAAAGCATAATACTAGATCTACATCTACCATAAACTTTGTGGAAGCTTAATCAACCATGACCAACATCAAGCATGAACACATATA
The DNA here is from genome assembly GCA_000404065.3 of Pinus taeda. Lineage (NCBI taxonomy): Eukaryota > Viridiplantae > Streptophyta > Pinopsida > Pinales > Pinaceae > Pinus > Pinus taeda. The sequence goes on from APFE030513805.1 coordinate 90,703, forward strand.
ACTGATAAGAAGGAATCAATCACACATAACACAGAATATATCACTGGGGAAAGCACCAACATAAAACCCCAACATTGTATTATCAATCAAGTGGAAATCCTCAACAACATACAAAAAGAATCAGCTCAAAAGCTATCATGCTCTCTCTGTACTCTGATGATGTATCTCATGGACTATCTAGCCCTATATATAAAGATTGCACCTCAGGTCCAAGCTCCTATTTCCTTGCGTAGTTTTGATTGGGGTCCAATTACAAAACACATGTAAATTGGCCTGATCATACCTATTGTCACCTCGGGTCCAAGTATGCAGTCATAGAAGGAAGAACCTTCCTTCCCCATGCAAGGAATACTTACTAAAAATATCCTAGCATCTGATAGTACACTATCCCACATTTGATCTCAACTGAGTCTCTGACACAACTAACATGCATCAATTATCCATGAGTGAATACACGGTTATCTAAAAATAATAGTTGTCACATGCATGCAAGCATCAACAAACTATATCTCATTAATTGGTAAATTAATATAACTGAACTTGACTAAGTTAAACTAAGTCAACTGATCCTCTCAATATAGAACTCATCTTTAATTCCTCAATAAGCGGAGAAAATCAAGGACACATTACCCAATTAGTGGAGAAATAGTCGCATGTTCTCACAAAGACTTCACGTTTTCTTTTCCTTAACTAATTAACTCATGGAGAATTAATTAATTAATATTCCAAACTTCTGGTAAGACCTAATTCGAATTTTACTTCCTATTTTAGTCCAGGGGCTGACTAAAATCAGGAATCCATCTTGAACTGCTAAAAACAAAATTCTATTTTTAGCACTTCCATTTTTCATTCCCTATTGCTCAATCTAGCAATGGTACCCAAACTTCTATTTTTAGCACTTCTAACCTCTGAGCTACTGCAACACTCCATGCATCTCGTACCATTGCACGCCTCTCTGTGCCATCCTACACTAGTGCAACACTCCTGTGCCTCTCGCATTTGTTGCAGCTTGCTAGCTCTACATAGTCCTGGGACTCCTGCACGGTAGCTCTCTCTACCACTCCATCTGCATTTGTCTCTACCCAATCAGTTAGTCCTGCTACTTCTCATCGGGGCTCCTGTAGCAAAGTCAAACCAAAGGGGTTGGGTACCTCAAAGATCCTAATCCTATTCCAGCCTTCTTCGGATGATCACTCCACATCGCCCTACCTCCTACCTAGAGGTATGGATGCATGTGATCCCTCTGCCCACCTGACTCGAAATTTCCCCCTACTGGAGGTCTCTGCATGAGTGGATGCCTCCACTCAGTCTCCTCTTAGCATCTCTAGTTGTGGCTGCTCCACAATCTCCTAAAGCTGCTTCACCAATTGTGGCTCCTCCACAATTGTCTGAGACTTCTTCTAGCACTGCATGTTGAGAGGTAATTTACTCTCCCTCTCAAGCACCAAGTATCTGACCTTTGCCTTGCTCCTCAAGGCTTTACATGCATCTTGTACCTCAAGTGCATACAAGTTCTTGGCTAGCACACCAATCTGTTTCCACTTTCCCGGTGTCACGAAATTTTCTAGAAAAAGAGCTGATTTTAAATCAACGATATCTCCCTCATCTGAACTTTGATTCAGCTGCTTTTTTTGTTTGAATTTGGGTCTTTTTCCGCAAGGAATCCAAATCTGCTATTTGTTTCTTAAAATTTTGAACATAAATTTTTAGATCTGCTCTGCAAACTCTCAGCCTAAAACTCAAAACTTTGAAATCTCCTCTCAGTATACTGTTCTCTCCTTTGATCACCTTTTCTCCGATACCATGTAGAACTTTTTCTACAAAACTTTGCTCTGATACCATGTATAATTTTCTCTACAAATCATCTAGCTCACTGATATCATGTAGAAATTTCACCTACAGTTCAAGCTGATATATGCAATGTACTAAAGCATAATACTAGATCTACATCTACCATAAACTTTGTGGAAGCTTAATCAACCATGAGCAACATCAAGCATGAACACTTATAACTAATAAGAAGGAATCAATCACACATAACACATAATATATCACTGGGGAAAGCACCAGCATAAAACCCCAACATTGTATTATCAATCAAGTGGAAATCCTCAACAACATACAAAAAGAATCAGCTCAAAAGCTATCCTACTCTCTCTGTACTAAGATGATGTATCTCATGGACTACCTAGCCCTATATATAAAGGCTGCACCTCAGGTCCAAGCTCCTATGTCCTTGCATAGTTTTGATTGGGGTCCAATTACAAAACACATGTAAATTGGCCTGATCATACCTGTTGTCACCTCAAGTCCAACTATGCAGTCATAGAACGAAGAAGCTTCCTTCCCCATGCAAGGAATACTTACTAGAAATATCCTAGCTTCTGATAGTATACTGTCCCACATCTGATCTCAACTGGGTCTCAGACAGAACTGACATGCATCAGTTATCCATGAGTGCATACACAGTTATCTGAAAACAATAGTTGTCACATGCATGCAAGCATCAACAAACTATATCTCATTAATTTAACAACTTGTTAAATTAATCTAATTGAACTCGACTAAGTTAAACTAAGTCAACTGATCTTCTCAATATAGCACTCATCCTTAATTCCTCAATTAGTGGAGCAAATCAAGGACACATTCCCCAATTAGTGGAGAAATAATTGCATGTTCTCACAAAGACTTCAAGTTTGTTTTTCCTTGACTAATTAACTCATGGAGAATTAATTAATTAATATTCCAAACTGATGGTAAGACCAAATTCGAATTTTACTTCCTATTTTAGTCCAGGGACTGACTAAAATTAGGAATCCATCCTGAACTGCTAAAAATAGAATGTTATTTTTAGCACTTCCATTTTTCATTCCCTATTGCTCAATCCAGCACTAGTACCCAAACTGCTATTTTTAGCATTTATTGTTGCCATTTTTCAACAAGTTGACTCAGAGGGTTGAAGCTCTTATGTTAGGGCCCAACCCTAGCAACAAAGGCTACTCTTCTTGTATTTGTATGCTTAGTTGATTTCATAGGTTAATGGTTGAATTGGTTTTAGCATTATTTCATTGCAAGAAGTTGTGGATTTGATTAGTTTTCTTCCATTTGTGCCTTTATTTAGCAGTAGCTTAGAAAGATAAAAGAATACCAAAAAGCTAATAGTAGGTAGCTTTGGCCTCACTCCTCCCTTTAGGGACCATGGTTTGAGGAAAGAACTCCTATGAAGCCCCAAAAAGACAAAATTTTGGTTTCTTATGGAATTGAGGGTTTTCTGCAACTTAGGCCAGCATCTTTTCAATTTTCAAGAATAGGATTCAATTTTCATTTCTGGTATCTTCAGCGTTGAATTATATCTCATAGTGTTTCACATTATTCTGCAAGTGTTTCCATGCATGAACTAGGAAACTAGATAATGAAATTATGTTTTCTTTAGTTGATTGAAAATCTTTCTTGTTTGACATGATTCATGGATAAATGCGAGTGATTGATGCAGTGAATGTGTTTCAACAATGCAGGGCGATCTCATGACTAGAAACCCCAACCTAACCTCATCCATCCATGATCATCAAAATTCACTAAGTCCCTCACCCAATTCATCATTCCATAAGAACAACATTCTAGGGTTGTTCAGCAAATCCAACCATCTCACAAACTCTGTTTTGATCTCTGAAGGAGTCCTAGCCACTCCCTTGCCTTATTCCTCCCACCATTCACCTTCCCTAAGCCCTACACTACCTTCCAAATCACTCTTATTTCTCTCGTCTCGATCCTGTAGGAATACAGGGGATCCTGTAGGAGCATTAGGATATCCTGTAGGAAGCACTATGACATCTTATAGGATGACCTATAGTGGCTTGTTTTGAGGCAGAAATGTGAAAAAGAACATCTAGGAAGATAGGAGAAGACCCCTACTTGTCTCCCAAGTCACCTGACCTTTCACCACCATCTCTAACCCACCTGCCATAGCACCAAGAGGATTTAGCATTCACATTTTCACACAAAAAAGACAAAAAGGAAAAAAGAGTTATTGTGTTCATTTACATGCACAATGGTAGGGTGTTTGGTTATTTTAGATTGAATGCCTAGGACAGCAGGATTACACACATGTTAATTTAGAATTCTTTTGAACCAAATCCTCCTAGAAGTTAGTTAGATGAATGGTGTGTTTAGGCATTTTATTTCAGGCTTTCCTTACTATACTAGACAAGATTTCAGCTAGTGCAAATTCCCCTTTTCCTCATTGGTAATCAAGCTTCTTATGAATCAATAAAAGGTTGGTTTGAGAAACCATAGTGGTTTATCACCAACTTAGTAGTGACAAAGAGTGGACCCATCACATCTGCTTGTATATATAGCACTGTCACCTCCAAGTTTGTACGAACCCGGGGTTGATAAAGTAAATTTGGTAGCCCCAGGAGTTGCAACATTATTGCTGCAATATTTGTGCTCATCAAGGGGCATCAAGCTAAGTGCATGTTGATTGCCTATTGTAAGAATGAGTGCTCCAAGTTGGTTGTTGTCAACATTTATCATTTCAGTGAAGGGGTGGGTGATCCATTACTTGTGGTGGCTAGATAATGTAATGTAAATAAGAATATATTGAAGCAATTGATAATAAGAAGAAGCAAAAAACATTTTGATGTTTTTTTTCCTTTGCAGGGTTTTCCACCTAAAATCCAAGTGTCTACATGTGATTATTATTCATGTTTTGGATGTGCATGGTCTTGTTATATCCTTCTAAAGAAAAATTCTGAACAAATTTTATTTTCAAAATTAATTGTTAAATTTTTCATAATATTGATTCACCCCCCCGTCTTAGTATTACTTTTGTCTAATAATTAGTATTAGAGCTGGCTCCTTTTCTGTAGCTTGACTGCTGAAAGGAAAGTTTGAGAAGGGATAATGTCGGGTGATGATGTGAAGGTTCCTATTTTTTGTGGTGAGAACTATAATCTATGGAAGATGAAATGGAGGGGCATCTCATTGTTGATGTTTTTTACACTGTGGTGTCAAGGTATATTGTTCCTAATGTTTTTCCATCAGACACTAATGAAAAGAATAGGTTTCAAAACAATACCAAAGCCATAAATTCTATTTTTGCAACACTTAACGAGAATGAGATGATAAAAGTCATGCATTCTAAATCAACCAAAGATGTTTGGGACAAACTTGAGAATAGATATGAAGGTGATAAAAAGATGAAGAAAGAAAAGCTCCAAACTTATAGGATGAGGTTCGAGTGCTTGAAAATGAAGGAATATGAAACTATTATAGAGTATTTTCGAAGAGTTGAAACAGTGACAAACCTAATCAAGAGCATAGATGAAAACATTAAAGATGAGATCATTATTCAAAAAATCTTGAGGTCTTTACTAGAAAGATTTAACCCCAAGGTCTTTGTGATTGAGGAGATGTCTGACTTGAGCATTCTTACTATGGAGCAGTTGTTTGGAATTCTTAAAACTTATCATATGTGCATTGCAGAAGATAAATTTGAGTCTAGTGAGGTTTCATTCAAGGCCTCCAAGAATTTTAATGATATTACAAAAAAACTCAAGAAACTTCTGAAGAAAATCAATGAAGAGGAAGAGTATTCTAGTAGTGAATATGATGAAGAAGTTTCTCAAATTTCCAATAAATTAAAGAGAGGTTCTAGAAAGTGAAAAGGAAGGATTCCATTCAAGTGTTTTGAATGTGGAGAAGTTGGGCATTTCACTGCAAAGTGTCCACGTAAAAGAAGTGAAAAGGAGGAGAAGAAAAAGGAGATGAAGAGCAAGGATAAAAATCAGAAATTTTGAAAAGGTAAATCCCAAAACAGAAGGAGATACTACTCCAAAGAAGAAAGTTTCACCTCAGAAGAAAGTAGTGAAAAATATTCATCTAAAGAAGAAGAGCACAGTGAATGTGTTCTTATGGATTTTGAGTCTACAGATGAATCTAATCTTGATGATAAAATATTGACTCTCAAGGTGAGTTCATTACTGCAATTGATTAGATAGTCAAGGCTAGAAATAAAAAAAACTACTGAAGAAAAAAATACGCAAGCTAAAGGACAATAATGTCAAAAACTTGAGGAATAAATTGTTGCATTAAGGGCCAATCTATCGAAGGAAGAAACTAAAGCATGTTTAAGTCAGAAATTTGCCAACGGATCTGAAACCTTGCAAAATATTCTCAAAATGTAAATGTTTCTAGAGGAAAAAACTGCATTGGGGTTCAAGCGTCCTCCACAAAATGTCAAATATCAACAAAGTACCAGTTATGCATATGCTTTGAAGGGAAAGGAAGATAAAGAAAATATTGCAAAAACTAACAAGAATGTGAAAAATAATGAACCTTAAATCGCAAGTGAAGCAAGTAAGATCCTCAAATTTCAGTCCTCCATCATGGCAACAAAATGTCAAGTATCCTACACTATTTTATGGTTATTGTTTTGCATGTAATAATTTTGAAGAGAAAGCCATAAATTGTAAGTTAAATATGTTTCATAGAAGAAATGTTGATAGATCAAAAGTTTCTAGAGTACCAAATATTTTGCATGTTAAAGCAAATAATTATTTTTCTCCACTAATGGATGAGATCGATTGTTTCAGATGCAATAACTTTGGTCACAAAGCTAGTGAGTGCAGATCTATATTTTCAAAATCCTTCAATTGGAACATACAAGAGAAATCTAATCAACAGAAAGTTGTGAGAACATGGAAGAAGAAGGCCCAAATTCAAAAAATTGTGAGCTTGCTTTGATAGCTCATGATCAACATGAGCAATGGTTGATTGATATTAGATGCTCCAAGCACATGACCGGTGATAAGAGAAAAATTTTGCAGCTAAAAGAGTACGAAAAAGAAAATCTTAGTTTTGGAAATGATGTAGTAGTTCCCATCAAAGGGAAAGGAACAATTAAGATGGACAAGAATACCAAAGCTCATAATGTGTTTTATATTGATGGATTGAAGTGCAATCTCCTCAATGTGAGTAAGATGTGCAATAATAAGCATGAGGTGACTTTCATATCTAAAGAGTGTGAGATAAGAAATGCAAAATCAAGAAAGTTGGTTGCAAAGGCCATAGTGACAACAACATGTATATTTTTTATGACACTAAGAACAATTGTTGCATGAGAAAAATAGAATAATCCTTGCTATGGAATATAATATTAGGTGATGTTAATTTTGATAATCTAATCAAAATTAGCAATATTGGAGTAGCTAGAGGATTACCAAGGGTGGCTAAACCAAATAGCACAATATGAAAGTCATGCCAATTTGGAAAACAAACAAGAGTGCATTTCAAATCCAAGGGGTTCACTACAAGTAGACCATTGGAGCTAGTGCATAAAGATGTGTGTGATTCTAAAATGAAGTGAAGTCCAAGAAGTGACATATTTTCATATTATTTGTTGACGACTTTACTAGAGCCACATGGATTATGGTTTTGAAAGAAAAATCCAAAGCTTTCAACAAATTTAAGTAATTTAAGGCACTTGTTGAAAATGAAGTTCATTTGAAGATAAAGAGTCTTAGATTTGATAAAGGAGGTGAGTTCATGTCCAAGGGCTTTGATCATTTTTGTGAGGATCATGGGATGAAGAGGTAATACTCCATAGCTAGAACACCATAACAAAATGGTGTGAGTGGAGAGGAAAAATAGATTGGTCCAAGATATGGTGTGAGTTATGTTAGATGAAGTTTGTGTGTCATATACTTTTTGTGGAGAAGCAACTCAAAAAATAATATATTTGGCCAATAGATTTCTTCTTAGGCCTAATAGTGATAAAACTCCATATGGGTTGTGGAAATGAAGACCAACAAAAGTTGACCACTTCAAAATATTTGGGAGCAAGTGCTACATCAAGAGGACTAAAGAAAATCTTGGAAAATTCTAACCAAGAGTTGATGAGGGCATATTCCTTGGTTATTCCTTTAAGAGAAAGGGATACAAATGCTACAAAAGAGAAACAAAAAGGTAATTGAAGGTATTGATATTGTTTTTGATGAATATTTTCCTAAATCTAATGATTTTAAAGATGTTGCAGTTGATCATGATTTCATAGAATATAAGGACCAGGAAATTTATGACAAGGATGAATATGAGGAAGAAGAGAGAAATACCTCCACTACAAAGAAAGCTCCACTAAGTCACATCCAAAGAAGTACCCAAAAAGTCAAATTATTGGAAGTAAAGAGTTTGGAGTGCAAAACAAGGATGAAGTCGTTGGATAGCTTTAATCAAGCACATTTTGCACTATTGTCTCAAATGGAGCTCAAAAGCTTCAATGAAGCTAGAGAAGATCAACATTGGGTTAAAGAAATGAATGAAGAGTTGGATCAGTTTGAGAAGACCAATACACAGGAGCTTCTGCCAAGGCCAAAGGACAAAAAAATCACTGGAACCAAGTGGGTGTTCAAGAACAAGATATATGAAGAAAGAAAAGTGGTAAGGAACAAAGCAAGACTTGTGTGAAAGTGGTATACTCAGGTAGAAGGTATTGATTTTGATGAAGCTTTTGCACCTATAGCTAGATTATATGCAATAAAAATGTGTTTGGCCTTTGCATCCTACAAGAAAATTAAAGTTTATTAAATGGATGTAGAATCAGCTTTCTTGAATGGTGATCTAGAAGAGGAAGTTTATATAGAAAAACCTGAAGCATTTTTATTGGGTGATGATGAGAATCAAGTGTCACTACAAAAAAACAGGCAATTTACGCCATATTTAGCACCATATTTTAGTGTATTTTTCTCTCCATTGGGATGATCAGTGTGGCGCTAAATCTGGCTCTATTGTACAATTTTTAAAGCGTCCTTTTTTGCGCCAAATTTTGCATCTTTTTTTTATGCCAAATTTCGCATCATTTTTTGTATCATATTTTGCACCAAGATTTGCATTTGGTTTTACAACAGGTTTTGCTTCTAGTTTTGTGCCATTTTTTGCATATATTCTTGCATCATTTTTTTCTTCCTATTTTGTGCCATTCTTTGCTTCTATTTTTGTGTCGTAATTTGCATCGAGTTTTACACCATCTTTTGCATCTAATTTACTGCATTTTTTTGCGTCGAATTTGTGCCAGTTTTTGCATCTAGTATTATGCCATTTTTTGCTTCTAATTTTGTACTTATTTTTACATCTATTTTTGCACCAATTTTTCTGCTTTTTTTACACCATTTTTTGTATCTAATTTTGCACCATATGTTGAATCTGATTTAGTGCCAAATTTTTCATCCATTTTTGCACCATTTTTTTCATCTACTTTTTCATTTCATTGTATCTTATTTTGCACCTAATTTTGCATCATTTGTTGCATCCAATTTAACATCTTTTTTAACAACATTTCTTGCATCCAATTTTGCATCCTTTTGAGCATCTAAATTTTCACCCTATGTTGGACCATGCGTTGCGTCCACCTTTGAATCCCATTTTGTGTCTAATGTTACATTCAATTTTGAGCTATTTTTTCGTTTACTTTTGCATTTGTTTTTGCACCAAGTTTTGAATCATTTGTTGCACATCATTTTGCATCCAATGTTGCATCCAAATTTGGGCCATTTTTATGCCCATTTTCGCACATTTTTCTACTTTTGTCTCCAATTTTTCACCATTTTTTATGTCCAATTTTGCATCATTTTTGGTGTCTAATTTTGAATCCTTTTTGGAATCCAAATTTGCATCATTTTTTCTGCCACATTTTGTGTCCACATTTGCATCTCATTTTGCACCTAGATTTTAGTTTGAATTTTCATCTAGTTATGCATCATTTTTGGCATCCTTAGTTTCACCATTTTTTAGTCCCATTTTTCTTCTTGTTTTGGGTCTTTTCTTGCATCATTTTTGCACCCAATTTTGCATCCTAATTTTACACCATTATTTGCATCCTCATTTTGGTGTCCATTTTTGCATCCTTGTTTGCACCCAATTTGGTATCTTTTTGTATGCCCTATTTTTTTCCCTTCGTGTCTAGGTTTGCACCCTTTTTTAATTCTACTTTAAAACCCTTTTTGTATCATTGTTTGCCTTGTTTTGATGGCTAGTTTAACATCCAATTCTACTTCCAATTTTGCATCGATGGCTACATCCACTTTTGGCTTCTTGTTTAGATTTTTACTTTTACTTCCATTTTACTAATTTTATTACATAGTGAAATATATTATAGTTTATAGATATCATTTTGTTGTAGGATTTAATGCATGGTTAGATGAACATAAAACCCTCTTAGTTTATCCCATAAACCTAAGATAGACTGGTTAATAGATAGGTTGTTCTAATGCTCAAGATTCTTAGTATATCAAGATGTAGAGTATAGATTAAGAAAAGAAGAATGAATTCATGTGAGTCCTCGCATGCAGGTCTTGTTGGAGTTTTTAGTGTAGCTAGGAAGCGCTCCTAGATAGCTCCAAATCTTGGTCCTACACACAAGACAAAGAACAAAGAAAACTTCAGAACATAATATCTTGATAATTGAAACTATCATAAACATATAAAGATTATTGAATAAATAAATCAAAATCAAAATCCCATACATTCATTAGTTAAATAGGATAAGTAAAGAATGAATAGTAGCATATGGAAGGAAGAACAACTAATCTATATTAATAAAGGAGTTGGAGGAAAGTTACAACCATCAAATGCAGTTGCAACAACACCTCCTCCAACTCTTAGCTCCAAAACTCTCCCTTTCAAGATAGATCAGCGTGACAATACACGAATTCCCATCATTTCCTCAATGGCCAAGCCTCCAATATATAGGAAAGTGAAGGCTATGAAGATTTCCCAAATTCCTCATTAATTCAATTTTGGAAAAATCTTTTGGGTGAATAATGTTTCCTCATATAAAAATGGCATTTTCCACTTTTTATATGCTTTTGTGCTTAGGAAAAATCTTCCCCATGATTTATGGTTTTTTCCCACTTTTGTATGCTTTCATTTTTTTACGAAAAATCTAAAGATGAGGATAAAGAGATCACATTCCACCATATGAGTTTCCGAAAGTGAACAAGAGTGTCAAATTCTAGTTAACTCGAGCTTTTTTCTTTGCATTAGAGGAATTTTCATTTTAAAATGTTAACATTGAATTTCCATGTCATAATGTGTAAGCCAATCAAAATCCCTTAAATTTAAAAGACATACAAGTGTGACTAGGCAATGGGTTTTTTTTAATAATATAACTTACCTAATTTAACTGTGAATGGTGCACAAGTGACCAAAAACTATATTAAATATTAAAAATAAAATTAATATCTTAATCTATAAAACTTAGAATATCGAGAATATTTTTAATGAAGGGTAAATCATGGGGTGTTAAATAAATAAATTTAAATATAAAATCCTAAATTTTAAATTTACTTTAATTTAAATTTACTTTTTAATTTAAATTTTATTAATTTGTATTGATAAATTAATTCAAATATAAAATATAAATATATCGTTATTTTGATAAAAGTGCATTTATTTGTAACTAAATTTAAATTTACTTATTTAATTAAATTTTCCTTTTAAATTTAAATTGTGTTAATAAATTAATTTCAATATAATATACATGTAGACAATTATTTTTTATAAAAATGACATTTATTTGGGTAATTTAAATTTCCTTTAAATTTTGAATTTGTTTTTTTTTAATTTAAATTTTATTAAATCTTGTGCTAATATATTAATTTAAATATAAAATACATATACAATTATTTTGATAAATGTGACATTTATTTGGGTAATTTTGGTAAAAGAATAATAAAAATGATATTTTAAAAAATTGTCTACATGGCATTATTTTATTAGTTTCTTATTTTTTTCTTACATGGTTATTTTTTGAGTTGAAAATTCCTCTAATGTGAGAATTTTGGCAACAAAAGTTAGATGAAATGGACAACTTGTTATAGACTAGGATACCGTGGTTCTCATGGTACATAACTTGTATTATAGGCTTATATAGTTTACGAGAAAGTGGGCTTTCAACCAACATCATAGTATTCTCCTCCAAGATGATCAAGAGGTATTTTCATGTATAACACATTTAAGAATATATCACAATTCAAATTCATAACTTAGTATTTGTAAACAAATTTAAGAGTAATTGACAACGCTCATAAAAAATATAGTAGTATCCTCATATAAAACAATTCTCCATCGAAAAATCATTGACAATTTTCAATATACATATATTACTACCAAACCAACATTTATTGTAGATATCATTATTCCATGGTAAATTCACAACACTACATCCAAAAATAGTCTTATCATCATACATAATCATTCCCCATAAAAAAACATTGACAGGTTTCAACACATATATAAAGTAACAAGATAATATTAATAATATCCTCATCATATTTAATCAAATCAACTAAGATTCAAATGTGTGATTATCATATCAAAATATTTCATGAACACCATTATTCTAAGGTAAATTCACAACACCCATCAAAAGATAGTAATATCATCATACATAATAATTCTCCATCAAAATAATGTTGATAATTTTCAATATATACATAAAATAACAAGATAAAAATGATAATATCATCATCATATTTAATAAAATCAACTAAAATTCAATGTAAGATTACCAAATAAAAATGTTTCATAGATATCATTATGCTAAGGTAAATTCACAACATCCATAAAAAAATAGGAATCTCATCATACACAATAATTCTTCATAAAAAAAATTGTAAACAATTTTCAACATATACATAACGTAAAAAGATAGTATTGATAGTATCATCATCATTTTTCAAATAAACTAAAATTCAAATGTATGATTACCATATTAAGACATCCAACTAAATATAAAAAATAACGCATGACTAGCTAGCACCACAAAAATCATAGTCAAGCTCATCCTCATGATCATTTCCATGATCATCATCCTGACCATCCTGATAATATCATCCACATAATCATCACCAATGCCATCACCATCGTCATCATCATCATCTCTGATATATGATGTAATCTAAACATAGTCTATAACATCATCTTCGTGGTCATTACCTATAACTTTTTGGAAAAAAAATCAATATTACATGTTAGTACTAATTCTATAGCAAAATGCACATTTTTATTACAATGCTAATAATAAAATGAGTTAGGACATAATAACATTTAATAGTACTAAAAATAAAATGAAAATATGGCTTAAGATATATTGGAGATCCAACTAAGATTACACTTGTAATTCACATTCAGTAGTAGAAGCATTTTTTAAATCATATGAAGTAGGTACCCATTTGTTCTTCATATTATATTGTGAATGTTTCTTATGATTTCCATGCAGAATTGGTAAATTAATATTTAATGGAATGTTTATTTGAAATTACAATTGTAATTCAGATTAGAAATAGAAGAAATTTTAACAAAAAAAGAATGTCATATGAAAAATTAAATTGTTTTTAATGAAAAATAAGTCGCATACAATATGAATGTCACATGAAATATTGAGTTGTTTTTAATGCATGTACTTTTCTCTATAATAAGATGGATCCTAATGTTTGCTCAAGAACAAAATCTCACAAATAATTACTTCATTTTATCCATTATCACACTTAATCCATTATACCTAGTGATGACAATGATTCCATTCAAATTGTTTTGAACTCCCTAAATATAATGTAAAAGAGAAAACTCCATGACCATGACCATGACCGCAACCCCCTCCCTTGGCTTGTCCACCATCAGAGACAATGAACTTGGAGTTATGACTACGATACCAACCCCTCCCTTGCCTTCTGTCCACCATTAGAGGCATTGAACTTGGAATTAAGAGTACTCATGTTTTCTTTGCTCTAACTAATCTCCAAGGAATCAAAACTTGATCAATATATTGATGACTCCATCAAGGAATAGATATATCATAAGAGCTCAATAGGCTTTGTGAAAAGAGTGTGAAATAACACTTATCTATGTTTTATGAAATAACTTGAGTGAGTGGAATGAATGGTGGGAAACACTTGCCAAGGAAAGGAATATTTTTGGTCCGTCCTTATTTCTATTATTATTTTTGCTTCTTAGAATGGAGGGAAGTGTTTAAAAAAATCTAATTTTTTTTTTTAAAAATATATATCTATATATATATGTGTGTGTGTGGTGTGTGTTGTGTTGTGGTGCGTGCGTGCGTGCGTGCGTGCGTGCGTGTGTGTGTGTGCTTAACTTAGTTTTTTTTAATATAATATTCAGTTTGCTAATTTTTTATTTCTAAGAAAATATCTTTTAGGTTTTTTTTTTTTTTTTTTTTTTTTTTTTAACAAAAATTATATTTTCTTTTTATAAAAATGGATTTTAAACATCCATTCATGCAAAATTTGTGATTCTAATATAAGTTTAAATTATATATAAAAAAGTAACTTAATGCCATGCATTGTCTCGCTGAGATGGGTATTATACATCTCTTCCTTGCTAAGTTATAAAATGTGCTTGGGTTTTCTTAATGCAATAAAATTAATTTTTCTCTTCATTATATCTTGAGATGTTCAACTTGCATCTAATAAAACAATAAAGTTAAAATAGGTTTTCCTTTGTCCTTTGTAGATTTCTTTCCCCATTAATCTTTGTCTTAATAGATTAGTTGTCTTATGGTGGCCTTGAGTGGTCACTCCCATTAGTTGCATGCTTTTTAGTTTTATGTTAGTGACATTTCCTAGGATTGATAACATGTTATTTTTTTTATGAAAATGTTTTATTTTCCATATTATTGTTAAATATTAATATTAAATATGTTGGTTTTGAACATGGCTTAGCAAAAAATTCCCAAAAGATTTATAGATTGTAATTTATAATGTAATGCTTCATTGCTTGATGAAATTGTTTTGGATATTTTTTTTAAATATTCATTGATTGATGAAATTTTTATGGATATTTTTTTTAGTATATTAACTTGTATGTGATAAAGTCAAAAGTCACCTCTTTTTGAGATTTTAATTGGTTAATTTCCCTTAAGGCTATCAAGTTCACCATTCAGTCCCATGTTAAGGAAATATAGAAGTCATGAAGTGGCATTGTCCAATAACTTAAATCTTGGAACATGTTTTTTTTAGTCACACTATACTTCCTTTCTGTGTAAATTCTCCATGAAAATAGTCTCATGGAACACGAGGGACCTCAATAGTAAAGGAAAAAAAATACTCTTAAAAGAAAAATGGTCCTCAAAGCACCCATCAATAATGTTGATATAAGAAAAAAAAATATTAAGTGAGGTTCTACCTCATATAATTAGAAAATGGGGGAGGAATTTCCAAGTAGTAGTGATTGATGATTAGATATACTTGGGTGGAATGGCTATTATTTGGAATGATCAGGACATCAAGGTTACCAATATGTTTACCTCTTTTTGCATCATGACAATATAATTTTAGTTAATTGACATTGAGGACTACTATCATGTATCCAATGTATGTGACTCCAATATCGCAAATGGAAAACATCTATTTATCAATTCTATTTCCAGCACAAGTAATTTATACTCCCCATCTTCGTGGGTTGTTGGGAGTGACTTCAATATTATCAAGTGTCTTGAGGAATAGAAAGAATGAATCACAATGTTTACAAAGATATTTTGTAAGAGATACCATCAAGCAATGAGTCACCAACCCACACATGTGGATCAATGACATGTAATACATGTGTTTGTGGTGACTAACTTAATACACTATTCTAATAACTCCACAAACTTAAGTATTTCACTCCATCACATGATTTACCATAGTGTGACATAAGTAAACCAAGAGTAGACATGAAACCCTTAGGCAAGAAAAATTTCCTAGATCCTCAATCAGGTTCTTAAATGATGAAGTGAAAATGAAAGGGGAAAAGAGGACTTCATGATTTAACCATCACAAACATGTGATCAAGTGTGATTAGGAGTGTATATATTCATATGTTTTCCAAAGAGGGTGTGAACACATGAGTTACCATTCATTGGGCCTTATTTTTCTTTCCTTTGATTTTTATTATATATAGGACTTAGGGAATAAGCTTTTCATAAGTTTTGAAAAACTCATAGAGATAATATTTACATAAATTTTCACTTTAACCTTAGAGTTTAGACTTAGATAAATCATTATAGTGTATCTTTAATGATTTTGGCTTTCACTTTTTGATTTTCTTTCATCACAAATTACAAAAGGGAAATATTTTGCCACAAGCCTCTGAATGCTTAATCATAAAGGCGTCATGTGATGAAAAAAAATTAATGATATTATTCCCTATGAAAATGATGGGTATTCTTGAGAAACGCTTATGCTTGTGGACCAATTATCCATTTGTCATGTACTACAGCTGAGACTAATAGTTGTAAGCCTACTAAAGACACCAGTAGGGAGAATGGTGGATTAGATAAACATATGGGACCAATATTCTTTGAGAATTTGTGCTTTGACTAGAACTAACCGCCATAAGTCAAGTACATTAATCCAAGATAAGAATATTCATGAGGATCAGCATTTCCTAGTGTCAAATATTATGACAGTGGATTAGGAAATGATCATGCGAGGGCATGCCTGATGAACATCCTAGTGCGGTAAGTGCCTAAAGAGGCAGTGGTGTCCAAATTTATGCCTCCCAACATTGTGCTATGATCTAATGGAGAGATATAACTTGTTAGTCAAGGCCTTTCTATTTTGACAATGTTGGCTATGATGATGTAAATCATCGTTGATGCTTATCAATCCTGATCCCTTCTTATATGAATATTTCAACTTGTGAGTACTTTTTTGCCTCATTATGAGTATCTCCCTAGTTTAGAGGGAGTGTCATCATCTTCATTATCATCATCATCACCACCATCAATCTCATCATTGCACTATCATCATAATCACCATTCATGTTGTCTTCATCATCATCATCATCATCATTATTATGGACATTGTCGCCAATTGTTCATAATTATAGGTGTCGTAAGAAATATCATCAACCCAAAAAATATTATGAGTGCTCAAAAAGGGTTGTTAGGACACATGATATATGCAAGAGAAATGACAACTTTATTTTTTAGAGATGATCGATGATCATCATCATCTCTACCATTATCATCGTCATTATAATTTTCATCATCCCCATCATCATAATTAATGTAATTTCTATCATCATTGTTGTCAACTTCGTCATGAACATCATAATCATCATTCATGCTATTATTGTTATTGATGATGACCAAGATGAAAATAATGATAATGATGATAAAATGATGACGACTTGGAAGATGACTCTAAAGATAATGATTATGATTATGACCATGACAACATTTAAAAATTGGGACGATTGTCCAAGGTCATTAGCATCGCCATCATCATTGTCATTATAACCCCCATCATCTTTATTATCATTTTGATTATCATAATATTAATCAGAATTCATGTCATCATCATCATCTTCATTATCATCATCGTCATAATTATTGACATTGTCATCAGTTATTCATAATTGTTAATGTCATAAGAAATATCATCAATGCGAAAAATATATGACTGTTGGAAAAAGGATGCAAAAGTCAAAAAATAAATGGGGGCAACAATAGATGTAAAATTGGATGAAGAGTGGACACAACATAAGTAGATGCAAAACAAGACAGAAAAATAGACACAAAAGTGGATGAAAAAGTAGATGCAATAGTTGATGCAAAATTGGACACAAAATAGGATGAAAAAGTGTAAGAAACCATGGTGTAATAGTAGGCATAAAACTTAGCATGAACTGTTGTGAAATAAATGTGGATACAACAATGAACAAAAAAAAAAGACACGAACTTGGATGAAAAAAGGAGGGAAAATTGGATTAGAAAATGGATGTAAACATGGAACAAACATAGGTGCAATAGTGGACACAAAATTAAATTCAAAATTGGACGCATTAGAAGTGGATGTAAAAGTAGATGCAAAATGAAATGCAAAAAACATAAAAATTATTTGGTGCAAACTTGGACATAAAAGAGGATGCAAATGTGGATGCAAAATTGGAAGAAAATGTGGGTTTCAATGATAGGCACAAGATATGGCACAACAAAAGTGAATGAGAAAGTGGATGTAATAAAAAACACAGAAAATATGCAAACTTGGATGCAAGACAAGAAGCAATAAGGGATGCAAAAGTGGATGCAAACATGGGTGCAACAACAGAAACAAAATTGGATGAAAAATATGGATGTAATGGAAGTAGATGCAGAAGAAGATACAAAATGAGATGCAAAACCCAACACAAAGGTGGATGCAAAAATAGATGCAATATTTTAATGCAAAAGTTGATAAGAAGATGGATGCAAAATTGGAAGCAAACGTGGGTACAACAGTAAGTACAAAACATGGTACGAGTAGTGTCACAATAGTGGATGTAATGATAGATGCAAAAAAAGAAGTAAATGAAGATGAAAAATAAGATGCAAAAATGGATGCAAAAGTGGACGTAAACATGGGTGCAACAATGGATGAAAAATATGATGCAAAAGTTGATGCAATAAACTTCGATGCAAAAGTAGATGCAATATGAGACACAAAGCCTTATGCAAATCTTGATGCAAAGGGGATGCAAAAAATGATGTAAAAATGGATGCAAAAATTGATTTAAAAAATGATGCAAAAGAGGATGCAAGAGATGATGAAAAAGTTGATGCAAGTGTAGGTGCAAAAAGTGGATGCAATAAATGATATAAAAGTTGGCGAAACAAAATTAGGTGCCAAACTTGATGCAAAACATGGTGCAAAGGATGGCATAAAAATTGGTATAAAACCTCGCGTAAAACCTAGTGTAAAACTTGATGCAAAACCTATGACAATACTTGGTGCTAAACTTAGTGTAAGACTTGGTGAAAAACTTGGTGCAAACTTTGCATCAATTTTTGCACCATATTTGATAAATGGACACAAATAGCACCAAAAATGGGCTCTAGACGCAAAAAAGGAAGAAAAAAGGGACGCTAATTACAGGGTTTTGTTGTAGTGGAAAATGAACAAAATGACGCAGAAAATATTGTGGGAGAAGACAATGATGAAACTCTAAAGGACGAAGAGGTTGGATTACGTAATGTTGTTGATTAGATTTAAGTTATGCTTGGAAATCAAGCTCATTTTTTGTACCTATTAATTAGTTATACTTGTAATGTTTTGACTTTGACATTTTATGAGAAGAATAAGCACTCAATTAATGTTGTTATGCGTTCAATATTTATATTATGTGATTTTCGCATTAATTTTTATGTTAATCATTATTTAAAAAAAGATAGTGATTATTATTATTTTTTTGACATGAAATTCATTAAAAATAAATAAAAATAAAAATAAAAATTATTTAACCATTTTTAATTAAAATATTCCTATAAAAATTGTGATTTTGGCATGTCATTTCTAGCAAAAAAAATCATCAAAATGTGTAGTTTTTTAGTTATATTTATGTTGAAAATGGTTATTTTTATGTCAATTGTTAAAAATTATTGTTTTTTAGAGACAATTATTTCATGTGGATTGAAAAATTAATTAATGACGTATAAATATGTAGAATATCAAAAATTCATATCGACCTTTTTATTTAAATATGCAAAACAATAAAAACCTCACTACAAAAAGAAGAAGAAGAAGAAGAAAGAAAGAAAGAAAATATGAAGAAGAAGACCACTTTAAAAAATTATTATTTTTAGAGAATAATTATTTACATTTCATACATTAGAAAATTTAAAGTAAAAAAATAGGTCTTTTAGAAAAAGGGCATGATGCAGAATTACCACTTTTTTAAATCAACGTGAAAATCACTACCATTCTAAAATGTAATGTACATTAAAAAATTTAGAGTGTCAAAAACTATGCTCTAAAAAAACATGTGTGTTCTGCATTGCCCCTTTTCAAAATCGGGTCACTTTTTTGCTATCTCTATGAAACGGGTAACAGTATCAGTTCCCGTTTCAAAGTTTACATTGTTAATGCTTGTGATGATATTGGTTCATTGTACTAGTTAATGCTTATGACATAATGAGGACTCTGAAATCCTCTACAAAGTTAAATATTTATGCAATGAATGAGGAATGGTCCATTCTTGGAAGACTAATGTGTCTTTATCTATTTATGAAACATGTGTCGTATATTATATGTTGACACAAGGTTGTTAATTGGCTAGATTAATCGTCAGGGATGTGATTTAGGCATGAAAAATGTATTGCATGTGTTGTGAATACTTTTACAGGTATCAACTTATTCTTGTGTTCATTATGGGATTGAAATTTGGCTTAAGGTATGTGCATGGTGAGATGAATACATCTTTGTTAATTAATAGATAAATAAATTCAGAATGAATTGTCTATTTGGCCCTGATCTAAATCGTACAAGCTCAGGAGGAATAGCCCTAAAGGATTGCATACACCATTATATTGCCAACTCCAATATTAATTCTAGACAAGCGTCTATAGATTTTTTCCTCATTATTGAGTTTATGATTAAGATACAAACCATTGATGTATTAATTATATGAATGGTTCATTGTTCATTATGGTTGGAATGGTTAAATTATGATGGTTGCATGCATGTTACTATGATGACTGCATTAATGTCCTTTATGTAGGAAACTCACATTTATATAATATTCTGGGTGAGTGTTATAGGTACTGAGTAACACCACGATATGTGGTGAGAGTTTGTTGTGTGGCGTAGGCCTATGGCAATGAATGTCTAATGGCTAACTATGGGGCTCATATATGGAATTCTCGTCCTTAAGAATGAGATGATTGTAGGATTATATTATTGTTGTATATGTACCTATATTTATGGTTTATGCCTGTAATGGGATCGTAAGGAAGGATTTTCTAGTTGATCACAGAATGTTGATCACCTTGTTGTCTTATTGGCATCGTAAGCCTTCCCATTTCTCTTATAATCTTGTTGTGCTTATTTGTTCTTCAAAGAATACCCTAGATCTCTAGGCTTAGGTTGATTAGTTCCTTGCACGATTTTGAGGACCCAAGGGACAACAAACATCTAAGAGACTGAATTGATAAGTCTCTCAACCATGCTTTGTATTCTTGTCATCAAGGACCTTGAGATGGTGTTCTTGTGAAAAGCTTAGTAGGGATAGCACCAAAGTGTGTTTTATAAACCCTTAATGGCTATGGTTAGACGCTGGCATAAGTCTAGTCATTTGCAAAACCACCTTAGCCAAGCAATGGGCGAATCCTTTCACAAATGGTGCAAAGTACAATGCGAGAGAAAGTCTTTAGCCCATATCCTCATCTTCTTAACCATCTTCATGAGCTTGGATAGATGTATCAAGTCATGCAAGTGATGGTTGAAAGCTAAGTCCCTCGTCATACGACCGAGTGTATAACCGAGTGCGAGGCCAACGATGGAGGGCCTAGATTAAGTGGGGCAATCAACGACTGTGCAAGGGCCCAAGATGACATAAGTCGTAGGGGTTGCATTTTAGAAGGCCACAGAAGGTCACATGAAAGGAACACCCGGGCTTATCAGTATTAGGATAACGTGGTAAGAGTGGGGCCACCAGAGCCACTAGTTAAGATAAAGGGCTGCAGACCAATCAAAAGCATTGCTAGAACAAAGGTGTGGACCCAACAAGGCACGTAAGCCCATAGATTATCCCCTGAGAGTGCAAAGCGGGACAAGTTTGAAGGGAGCGAGATGATGTAAGCTTGGGCCCTAGTGGCAGACATGCGAGCCCGTCAACCCAACCATTGGTGCAGATGCGCAGTCACACATATAGGTTAGCTTAGAAGGGTCATGCACGGAGCAACTCATAAATGCATAAATTGTAAGGGTCGGTAACGGGACCTGGGCAACAGGAGTGCTGACATTTTACACCCATCAGCTGACACACACACAAATATATATATATATATATATATTTGTGTGCGTGTGTGTAAGATTTGCATATTAATGGATACCATGGGGTGTATAACCCAACTCATCAACGGGTCAACAACCAATAAATAAATGCCAAGTGTCGCTAAGAAATAAACCAACTGGGTATGGCCATGTGGTTGTCAGGTGGTCAAAAGGATGATGTGGCCATCCTTGATTCATCAAAACTTCAATGGTCACATGTTTTGATCTAGAGACCGATCTTGATGAGACGAACACAATGATGATGTTTAACTAAGGTTTTAAGTTACTTGATAAGATCAAAATTTTTAGACCCCATTTCTATAATGACACCTTTGATCTTGAGTAAGCATAGTAGCCAC
>APFE030513807.1:79384-90609 GCA_000404065.3 Pinus taeda
GGAATGTTCTGCATGCAACACATCTACCCGGTCCACTTGCTCCAACAACACTTAGAACAAAAACACTCCCAACTGACCCCTCTGTTGGGCTAGGAACATACTCTGATGCTGAAGCTCTACTTGCTGGTGACAAGTGCTCCCTCTCTGACATCTGCGCTACTGCAACATATCCATACAACTCGCACCATTACACACCTCTCTGTGCCACCTAGCATTGTGCAAAACACTTGTGCCTCTCGCATTGCTGCAACCTGCTAGCTATGTGTTGTCCTGGGATTCCCTGCACTGTCGCTCTCTCTGCCGCTCCATCTGCATCTGTCTCTACCCAATCAGTCAGTTCCTACTACTCCACATCGGGGCTCCTGTAGCAAGGCCTCATCCAAGAGGTTGGGTACCTCAAGGATCGCGCCCCTCCTCCTTGGGACTATCACCCTATATCACCCCACCTCCTACCTGGAGGTATGGCTGCATGTGATCCCTCAACCCACCTGGCTCGAAGTTTCCCCCTACTGGAGTTATCTGCATGAGTAGATGTCTCTACTCGATCTCCTCTCAGCTTCCTTTGTTGTGGCTGCTCCACAACCTCCTGAAGCTGCTGCACCAATCGTGGCTCCTCCACAATTGTCTGAGACTTCTTCTGGCTCTGCATGTTGAGAGGTAATATACCCTCCTCTCAACCACCAAGTCTCCATCAGTTGCCTTGCTGCTCAAGGCTTTGCATGCATATTGAACCTCAAGAGCATACAGGTTCTTGACCCGTGAACCAATCTGCTTCACCTGTCTGGTGATGATGTGTCTAAGGAAAACCTTTCCCTCTCTGAAGACTACATCATAGCCTCTATCTTCCAGCATCGCGATCGACACCAAGTTTCTCTTTAGTCTTGGTACATACTTGACATAGGTCAAGGCAATTTGAGATCCGTGTTCCCTTTGAAAAATAACCGTGCCTACACCTGAGACACTATACTTCTCATCATTACCCATCGCTATGAGTATCTGGAGATCTTTCTCCCCCAAAGTACTAAACAAACTCTTGTCGCCGGACATGTGGAAAGAAGCTCCACTATCAAGAAACCAACCACTTCCCATCATGGATGAAACCATGCATGCGAAGAGTGTGAAATCCAACTCAAACTGTGAAGCAAGTGCCTCACCTTTAGATCCTTCCTCGGATCCCTTCTTGGATTTCCTCTGTGGGCAATTTGAGGCATAATGGCCCACCTCATGACAACGAAAGCATCGCACTTTCGATTTGTCAACCTTGTTCCCATCATTGGAAGAACTAGATTCAGAAAGAGAAACCTTCTCCTTTCCCTTCTTTTCCTTACTCGCTAAGGCACAGTTCTCCTCATCATGCATAGATGAAGAACTGTCTCTGGTGTTCCGCCTGATCTCCTCTTGCACAAGATCTGACCAAAGTCTCTCCCATCCTGGCAATTTCTCCCGACCATTGACAAAGTCCTGATAGGAATGCCAACTCTTCGAAAGACCAAGTAGAGCTAAGCTCACCAAGTCCTCATCATCGACAGTCACCCCCACACTTCCCAGCTCATCCTAACATTGGGTGAACTTCGTGAGATACTCCATGCATGTTTGTCTCCTGGTTGTCAAATGTGGAGATGTTAGTGCATGAACAAGAATGAAATGCCCTAGGAATGGGGACAAAATCAACCCACGATTGAAAAACTCACAAAGGAATGTACAAGAATAATGAAACACAATAATAAGAAGAAGTATATCTGAAAGAGGAGTTGGTTAGCCAAAACCATCCGAGACATACAATTAACAGATTGCTAGAGGTTAACTATAAAATAGTTTGCAATAAATTACTAACATTAACATGGAATAAAAGAGAAGAGATTCGAAAGCAAACAAATGTGCAATAGCGATGAATTAGTTCATAAACATATCACCCACATGAAATCACAAATACACATATAACGAAAATACAAGATATCCATTGTAACCACCATGGAAGTGCATGGGAATCAATGGCTAAATTGGAGAACTTCTTATTAATGCTACTGCAAATACAAGTACATGTCTTTCAAACCATCAAATCCCAATAAAGCAACATTGGTTTCTCATACTATCTTCAAGGTAAAACCATAACATCACCACAACTCACCCAACTATTTACCAAGAGTTGAATTCGTTTAGCTCCTTAAGCACAAAACAACTATCTAATGCTACCCTAGCTCAAGTGCTAAAGTCCCCTCTTAATGAGGCATGACGCTACATTTATACAGATGGGGAGGTGGCTTTTCACCTTCTCTGTGACCTTTCGTATTCCTTGTAGTTGGAGTCACAATCACCCTTGTAGTCACAACCACAATTTCTAGTGGCAATGGCACTTTGTAGTCACAATCCCAATTTCTAGTGGCAATGGCACTTTGTAGTCATAGTCACAATTTCTAGTCACAGTCACCCTTGTAGGCACAGACGTAATTTCTAGTCACAGTGGCCCCTTAGTCTTAGTCAGAATTTCTAGTGGCAATGGCACTTTGTAGTAACAATTGCAATTTCTAGTCATAGTCACCCCTGTAGTCACAGTCACAATTTCTAGCCATCATTACCCTTTGTATTCACAGTCGCAACTTATATTGGTAGTGGCACTTTGTAGTCACATTCACAATTTCTAGTGGTAGTGGCACTTTGTACTCACATACACAATTTCTAGTGGCAGTGGCACTTTGTAGTCACATACACAATTTCTAGTGGCAGCCACAATTTATAAGTGTGACTTGGATTTGTCACATGCAATGAGGATAGTCTTAGTCTTAGTCGTATTTGTAGAGGGTAGTCAACAAGTCACTAGGCACTAGATTTAAGACTTGCGACTTAATAATATGAGCTTTAAAGTGTAAGTCATAATTCGCACTACTAGAGGCCAAGCAGACTAGCACTGCAAGTTGTGGTTGAAACTTACTTCAAAGGCAAAAAATGCAAGTTTTTCAAGGCTTAAGGCAAGGCCTATTGTCTCTTATAAACTCAAGTGTCAATGAAGCTAGGTTGATTCTTACAACAATATGCCGAACTTGAACTACATATGAACCTTGATGCAACTTATAACCTAGCTGACATGATTGTATCTGCGCCCATTACGAGATGACCCTAGTGGCATTAAGCCTCCTCGCTCGATTACAGGTTCGTCCAAAACTTGGGCATACAAAAAAGTACGCATAAGCATAATTTCGACAACTTCTTAGAGAGATAATTCTTATAACCTAGATAAACATAAATGGAGAGATGTCACTAAAATATCCTTTACAAAATGGATGAATGCAAAATGCCATAAACCCTAATGTCAATGTGAAGAAGGATCGACAAGCTTAGGTGATGTCCCTCATAGACACATAAACACTTGTAGCCTCGATGATAACTAGATTATCAAAAAGTTTTTACTATTACAATCGACAAGGATATTCGTTAAGACCTTGAAGAGCACAGGGGACCCAAAATTTAGGCACTAGAAGCGTGGGTGTGAGTAACGTACCTCACCACCACTATAGCTCTCAGATGAACTTCACCATCCCATGTGCATTAATTTAACATGAAGGGGCATCAAGTGCTTAACGCGAGTCCCACCTCCATCAATGTGCCATGCTATGTGTTTCAAACGCTAGATGTCCATCCCATTTCACATTTCGAAGGTTTAATAAATAACTTATCAAGGTTGGGTGGAGGCACCCCATCGAGGTAGAGCTTAGCTTGACTTTATGTTGAAATGTTCATTTACATAAATTGAGGATTGAAACAATAATATTTAAAAGTTATATTGGTTTTTTATATTCAAGCTTCTGTGATCCATAATAAATTAAGCAAAATCTTTCCGTAAAAATCACATAAATCTTATGTAATTTTTACAGAAAAACTTTACTTAGTTATATTGATTGTGAAAATTCCCAATTTCATGAAATATGGGCCTGGGAATCGGCAAATGGGGAATATTTTGATACAGTGACGTGGCTTGATAGTTGCGTCACTACTTACGCCACAAAGCAAAAATCCCGTGGTTGGGTGGGTCCGCAATGTCGTTTTCGCGAGACGCGGCAGCTTAGTCATCGTGTGATTATTTTAATTACCTTATTGTGCGGAAGAAATAATCCGTAATTGTTAAAAAATACCCAAGCAGATAATCATGAATATCGTAGAACTTTTCGTGCTTTTCGAAAATAAATAATTTAATTCTTAGGGATATTATATTATTTTATTAAAAATAAAAATTATATTTTTAATTTAAAATGGTCCATACATATATGAATAGAAAAGGTAAATCAAATCATTGACTCTTACCTATTTTAAAATTCACGCTTAATTATCATCTATTTAAAATCATGTGTTTAGTGTCGAAAATCTATATATATATATATAATATGAATTAATTTAATGAATATTGAAATAAGTTTATAGAGGTTTGTGCACATTAATTAATTAATTAATTTAGTTTTTTTTTTAAATATATATGTTTTTATTTATATTGAAATATTTTATCATATAATATTATTTTTAAATTGATTTTCATTTATAATTTTTAAAAAAGTTAAATTTTATTTTTGTATTTAAGTTTCTGTGATCTATAATGAATTAAGTAAACTCTTTTGGTAGAAATTACATAAGAGAAATTTTTGGCTGATGCCTTTGTGTCACGCCCCCAATCTTTTTTTTCATTAATTGGGCGGGTGCGGCACCGCCCAAGCCACCGAAAGACTTCATGTTCAATGACTTCACGGACTACGCCTTCCTTTCTTAGATTTCTTTTATGTCTTTATAACAGTTAATTTTCTAACATCAATAAAACATAACAAGCAAAACAAGAATCATCACAGCAATAATAATCTTTTATTATTAAGCCAATTTTTACATCAAGTGGTCGACCACCCGTGCACTCCTGCACGGTGGTCTGCCCGCCACAACCCTTTACAATATGCGTTCGGTCGTTCAGACCCGAACGACTTCGTTCAACCGGGCGGGTGCCTCCTACACGTCCGCCTTTACAATTGTACGTTCGGTCGTTTGGACCCGAACGACTTCGTTCAACCGGGTGGGTGCCTCCTGCACGTCCGCCTTTACAATCGTGCGTTCGGTCGATCAGACCCGAACGACTTCGTTCCGTCCACGGGCGGGTGCCTGCTGCACGCCCGCCTTACCGCCCACCGTTCCGTGTTCGCATTGTCCGCCGAATCACCAACCGCCGTGCGCCCTCTGTTCTGTCGGTCCGCTGCCCGAACACTCGAACGACAGGTTTGTCTGTTTGTTCAACCCGCCGGCCGAACTGTCACCCGAACCACCGTTCGACCTTCCGACCTGCGATCTCTGTGCACGACTGCCGAACCCCGTCGTTACGCCCGAACGATCTGCAACCTCTGTCGACTTCCGTCCGAACGATCCGTTCAGTTTTTCACCCAATTCCTGTTCGGTCGTTTGCCCGAATGACTCGAACCGATTACTTCGCTACCCGGCCAACCAACCGACTGCAGCACTTCCACGCCGAATCCAGAACCCCGCCACCCGACTTCTTCTCGCCCAACCGAGACTTATCGCCACGGACCTGTTCCTCCTCGCTGCGTTCAAGATTCAGATTCATCTTCTTCTCTAGCCCGAACCCACGGGCACATCTCCGTTCAGAAGAGACCGCCTCCTCAAGAGATAAGAAAGATCGATGATGCCTTAATGCTCAAATGCACCGCCTTTATATAGGCGCCCACCTCGTCCAACGAACCGTCATGTTGAAGGTCGAATTTCTACTGTAACCGCCTCATGTGTGGGCGGGTCCACCTTTAACGTTCGTTTGTGGACCACCCGCCCCATTGTTCCCTTTTTAATTGTCGGTGGGGTGTGCGCTTGGGAGGCGTTGCCCAAACTCCAAGGCGTTACATCCTCTCCCACCCGAAGTCATTGTCGTCCCGACAATACCAGCTCTTTCTCGGATCTGTCGTTCGAACCTTGTAATTTTTCTCCTCCATTTCCACAAAGAGTCTTCTGTTTCCCAACTTTCTTCCTGCATTCCTTTCCATTTAACGAGGTATTCTCGCCTCTGGTGGCAGCCAAGACCTGTGGTGCGATAGCTTAGTATCTTCTCCATCTCTAATCCAGGCTTGTCCATTATCCCTGCCGGACCTCTCGGGGGTTCAACTCTTTCTGGGTGGTTGGAGTCTAACCGACATTTCTTCAACTGGCTCACATGGAAGACCGAATGTCGCATGTGCAAGTGGCGCGGAAGTTCCAGCTTGTAAGCAACCTCTCCCACCCGCTTTTCTATTCGAAATGGCCCCTCATACTTCCGCTGTAATTTAGCAGTAGTCCCCTTCTTAGGTAGCCATTGTTCTCCGGTGATCCTGAGGAATACCATATCCCCCTCACTGAACTGTGCTTCTCGTCTCCCACGATCGGCAAATTTTTTCATTCTCCTTGCAGCTTCGTGCAAGCGCAACCGAGCAAACTCTATGGTCTCTGCCCAAGCTTTCAGAAACTTCCTTGCATTGGTGCTTCTTACTCGACCAACCGTTTCTATGGTGTGTGGTGTTATTGGCATCTGTCCATTCACCAACTCGAACGGACTGTACCCTGTAGCTGAACTCTTCTGCATATTGTAGCTGTATTGCGCAATATCTAGGAGTTCAGGCCAATTCTTCTGATCTGCTGTGACGTAGTGCCTCAAGTAGTCCTCTAACAATGCATTGATGCGTTCGGTCTGCCCATCGGTCTGTGGATGGTAGCTTGAACTCATTAGCAACTCTGTCCCCACTAACTTGAACAACGACGTCCAGAACAACCCTGTGAACCGAGTATCCCTGTCGCACACGATACTCATCGGCATTCCCCAATACTTCACTACATATTTGAAGAATAATTCGGCCGCACTCTCAGCCCCGCATGGCATCTTTGTTGGAACAAAGACGGCATATTTGGAGAAACGGTCCACCACCACCATTACTCCATTATATCCTTGCGCCTTAGGTAGTGCGACAATGAAATCTATGGAGACGCTTGCCCAAGGTCTCTCGGGGATGGGTAGTGGCTGTAACAATCCTCCTTGCCTCTGATGGTCTGATTTGTCCTGTTGACAAATTATGCATGTGTGCACGTATTCCTCCACTTCCTCTCGCATCTTCTCCCAAAAGAAACCCCTCTCTAGTAATGCCAAAGAACGACGTTGCCCTGGATGTCCTGCCCACGGAGAGTCGTGACACTCCTTCAAGAGTTGTCTTCTAAGACCTGATGCTTTTGGAATGTAGAGTCTGTTCCCAAAGAACAGGTAACCATCCCGAAGGAAGAATCTACGGGTTTTCCCTTCCTCTATCTGCTTCTTTATACCTTGTGCCATTACGTCCGTCTCCATGCTCCTCTTTAGTCTGTTGTGCATCTCTTTCGTCATCTTTATTCTGCTCCTACTCCTTTCTGCCCTGTCTTCCCCTTCCAAGGGAGCAAGCTGCCCTTTTCTACTAAGAGCATCTGCCACTACATTGTGCTTCCCTGGTCTGTACTCAATCCTCATGTCGAATTCTGCCAGGAAGTCCTGCCATCGGGCCTGTTTTGATGAAAGTTTCGGCTGTGATGCAAAATAGCTGGCTGCAACGTTGTCAGTCTTGACAACAAAAGGCTTCCCCACCAGGTAATGCCTCTAGATTTGAAGACAGTGGATGATGGCAGTCATCTCCTTCTCGTGGACCGGATATCTCCTTTCCCTATCCTGCAACTCCCGACTTTCGTAGGCTACTGGATGCTCATCCTGCATAAGGACTCCTCCTATCGCAAAGTCGGACGCATCCGTGTGTACCTCGAAAGACTTCTCAAAGTCAGGTAGTTTTAGTACCGGTGCCGTTGTCATCCGCTTCTTCAATTCGTCAAATGCTTTCTGACACTTCTCCGTCCAGCACCACTTCTGGTCTTTCTTGAGCAAGTCTGTCAAAGCTGGCGTGATCTTGGAGTACCCCTCTACAAACCTTCGTTGATAGTTGGTCATCCCCAAGAATACTCTCATGTCGTGGACACTTTTCGGTTCTGCCCAATCCTCTATAGCCTTGATCCTGCTAGGCTCCATCCGGATGTATCCTTGTCCAATGATGTGCCCCAAGAACGGTATCTCTGTTTGAGCGAACACACATTTGGATTTCTTCAAGAACAGTTGATTCTCTTGCAGCGCCTTGAAGACCATCGCCAAATGTTTCTTATGGTCCTCCATGTTGTCACTATAGACCACTATGTCGTCTAGATATACCACTACGAACGAATCCAAGTACGGCCGCAAGACATCATTCATCAGGGTGCAGAAAGTTGCGGGGGCGTTACATAACCCAAACGGCATAACAAGGAACTCAAAACTGCCGTACCTTGTCACGATTGTGGTTTTCTTCTCATCCCCTTCGGCAACTCGTACCTGATAATATCCCTGTCTTAAGTCAAGCTTGGAAAACACCCGAGCCTTCGCAAGCTTGTCAAAGCAGTCCGCGGCCAAAGGCAAGGGATATTTGTTCCTTACTGTTTGCTTATTAAGAGCCCGATAATCGCAGCACATCCTCAGCTCATTGCTGTCCTTCTTTCGCTGAAATAACACTGGGGCTCCGTATGGGGACCTAGAAGGTCTGATGAAACCTGCCTCAGCTAACTCCTTTAGCTGCCGTTTCAATTCCTCCAATTCGGGTCCGGATAACCGATAAGGTGCCTTCGCCGGGGGCTCCTTTCCTGGTTCAAGTTCAATGCTGTGGTCAACCGTACGTCTCGGGGGAAGCTTCTTGGGAAGCCCATCGGGCATCAAGTCTGCATATTGGGCCAGTACCTCGGAGATTTCGTCCAGGATAGGTGTCTCCTCCTTCTCCTCGTCGACTCCTTTGTATACTACCGCATATGTCTCCGTGTCTGCCTCCTTCATAGCTCTTCCCAAACTTAGTGCAGAAACATGCTAAACGTTGACTTCCTTCCTCTGCCTATGTGTAGGCAATGCCCACGTCCGGTTCTGTCCCACTATCAACACTTCGTCGCAAAAAGGAACAACAATGACTTTGTTGCCCTTTAGGAAGTCCTGCCCGAGGATCATGTCGAAGTCGTTCATTTCCATTACCGTAAAATCCAACTGACCTCACCATCCTCCTGCTTGCATCGGCACTTCGTGTGCCAATCCTGTCACCTTGGCTCTAGAGTTCACTGCCTTAACTTCCATGTTGGATGGAAGGATTGTCAGTCCAACCATCTTCGCCAACTGTGGTGTCATAAAATTGTGTGTGGCTCCTGTGTCCACAAGTGGACTGCCTTACCATGGACTATCACATCTAGGAACCCCAAGCTGTTTGCCCATGCTCCTCCCATGGTCTTGCTGGCTTCACCTGTCATGAGTAGTCCTGTCTCTCCAACTCCTTCCAAGCTTCCTCCGTTGTGAGCCAACCTGGCTCTGATACCATCTGTCACGCCCCCAATCTTTTTTTTCATTAATTGGGCGGGTGCAGCACCGCCCAAGCCACCGAAAGACTTCATGTTCAATGACTTCACGGACTACGCCTTCCTTTCTTAGATTTCTTTTATGTCTTTATAACAGTTAATCTTCTAACATCAATAAAACATAACAAGCAAAACAAGAATCATCACAGCAATAATAATCTTTTATTATTAAGCCAATTTTTACATCAAGTGGTCGACCACCCGTGCACTCCTGCACGGTGGTCTGCCCGCCACAACCCTTTACAATATGCGTTCGGTCGTTCAGACCCGAACGACTTCGTTCAACCGGGCGGGTGCCTCCTACACATCCGCCTTTACAATTGTACGTTCGGTCGTTCGGACCCGAACGACTTCGTTCAACCGGGTGGGTGCCTCCTGCACGTCCGCCTTTACAATCGTGCGTTCGGTCGATCAGACCCGAACGACTTCGTTCCGTCCACGGGCGGGTGCCTGCTGCACGTTCGCCTTACCGCCCACCGTTCCGTGTTCGCACTGTCCGCCGAATCACCAACCGCCGTGCGCCCTCTGTTCTGTTGGTCCGCTGCCCGAACACTCGAACGACAGGTTTCTTTGTTCGTTCAACCCGCCGGCCGAACTGTCACCCGAACCACCGTTCGACCTTCCGACCTGCGATCTCCGTGCACGATTGCCGAACCCCGTCGTTACTACCGAACGATCTGCAACCTCTGTCGACTTCCGCCCGAACGATCCGTTCAGTTTTTCACCCAATTCCTGTTCGGTCGTTTGCCCGAACGACCCGAACCGATTACTTCGCTACCCGACCAACCAACCGACTGCAGCACTTCCACGTCGAATCCAGAACCCTGCCACCCGACTTCTTCTCGCCCAACCGAGACTTATCGCCACGGACCTGTTCCTCCTCGCTGCGTTCAAGATTCAGATTCGTCTTCTTCTCTAGCCCGAACCCACGGGCGCATCTCCGTTCAGAAGAGACCGCCTCCTCAAGAGATAAGAAAGATCGATGATGCCTTAATGCTCAAATGCACCGCCTTTATATAGGCGCCCACCTCGTCCAACGAACCGTCATGTTGAAGGTCGGATTTCTAATGTAACCGCCTCATGTGTGGGCAGGTCCACCTTTAACGTTCGTTTGTGGACCACCCGCCCCATTGTTCCCTTTTTAATTGTCGGTGGGGTGTGCGCTTGGGCGGCGCTGCCCAAACTCCAAGGCGTTACACTTTGGAACCAACAAGTGTGGTTCATATGATGAACCACACTTGTTGGTTCCAAACTAGTTAGCCAAAAATTTCTCTTATGTGATTTCTACTGAAGAATTTACTTAACTTAATTTTATATTTATGTTGTAATTTTGAGAAAAATGGTGAAGGATTAAAAGATAATTTGATTTTTTCAAATTTTAACCTATTTCATATAAATTTTTCAAATACTTTTGTATTAATCAAAACTATTTGTTATTATAATTCTAATCCTTAAGTTATCAAGAAATTTCATATAATACTATTATATACTACCTTAAATTATAATTATCAAAAAATTTCATATAATACTTGTAGAATTGAGGCTTCTGTGATCCATCATAGTTATAAGTAGAGCTTCGGCGTAAATCACATGAAAAAGACCTTTGTCGACGCGTTTCGAACCAACTAGTGTGGTCCATCGTGAGGACAAGTTGAAGAAACAGATCTGGTCTAGCAAGTTAATAGACTGAGCAGAGACTCCAACGGCTACACAACAGCTATTTTTGACTCTAGGACCTAGGCCAAAATTATATTAATAAATTTAATCTTATTATTATTTTTATAATATTA